>JAJIBD010011181.1:0-37252 GCA_021461705.1 Cryptotis parvus
AAAAAATCCTGTAACTATTAGAAAACATGACCCTTACTTTTCCTTCAGTTTCTGGTATCTCTATTTTACTTCTTCCTTTGAACTTGCCTGTTTTGCAGTACTACTTTAAAGTATCTTCCTTTTCCTCCTCTGGTTTATTTCACTGGGTTTTTTTTCACATACCCAGCAGTGCTTAAAGCTTTTTTCTGGCTCTGAGCTCAGAGATCACTTCTGGTGGGCTGGAGGCGGGCATATGGGGTGCTGGGGATTGCAAGGCACCTGCCCTCTTGCCCCCTCTGTGCTTAATTCTTTGCACCATTTTACATTTCCAGTAACAATGACAAAATTTTCAATTTCTTAGTTTCTCAGCTAACACTTAATTGTTAATGGTATTAATAGCCATCCTTAAAAACAATAAAACAAGGACTTAGACTTGTGAAAACTGTGATGGTTATTGGAGGGTGAGGAGAGGTCATGGCTAGGAGGAAGGCATTAAAGGAATCTTTTGGTGATGGGATGTCACTGAAATTTTGGTGTGGTAAATTCCTGTATGTATAATGTAAACTAATGGTAAATTAGTGAAAAGGGAGGATAGGAAACATTTATAAAAGTAATCCCCCAAATTAAAAAGTGGCTATCCTAATGGGTCCAAGTAATATTTTATAGTTGTTTTGTGCTTCGTTAATGTCGAGTGATAAAATTATCATTTTTCTGATTTTATTTTTCATTTTTATTATTAAAACACAGTGAATTACAAATTTCTTTGCAGTACAGTTGCTGCAAGCATTCCTTGTTCAACACCAGTCCCACCAGTGTCCCCCCCCACCGCCACAAAAAGCTACTACCCCTCCCCCACCACCCATTCCCTATCCCCAGACCAGCTCCCATAGCTGGCTGCAACCACATTGATCTTTGGGGGCCCTGGCCAGCAGCCCCCAGCACAAATGAGGAAGACCTAGATCTTGCGGGACTTCATCCCTGCTGAAAAAGGTGAGGGATGGACTTGGGAGAAACCCTGCCTTGCCACTGCTACTGCTGAGAAAGGAAAGAAAGAAAGAAAGAACGTCAACCATGCAGCAGGGAGCTCTGGATAGCAGCACTCCCTTTACTGGACACAGTTTAAGCCTTTTATACAATATTTGGGCGGAGTGGGTACAAGCACCCATTACAGGGCATTTGCAAGCTCCTGGGCCATCATAACAGAGGAACAAATGACAATCACAGATTTAGCATTTGCAAGGTAACATTTGCAAGGTAACAATCAATGATTTACATATCCCTGTGGTCAGAGGTCAGAAGACTCTGACCTCTGACCACATTTAGCATTTGTAAGGTAACATTTGCAAGGCAAGGATCATTGGTTTACATATCCCTGTGGTCAGAGGTCAGAAGACCAGGCACCTTTTGCCTCACTTTAGCTTGGATTAGCACATATGCTTTGGGTGTAACCTTATGGGCAGGACCCAGAAATGGGCCCTGCCCTTAGGGTCTTGTGGTGGGAAAATGCTGGACCCTAAGGCTAGCAGCTGAGAGTCCAACAGACCTGACCCTCAGTTGGGTAGTTTTGTTAACATGTCATGCGGCTGCTTTGCTGCGGCGCCACCAGAAGAAGCTGTAGTAGTGAAAGAGTTGGCCACCCGATGGGGTGACTGGGAGCCTCGGGGGCGCCGCACCTACCAAGGAAAACTCTGAGAGACCGGTCCTATGCAAAAGCAAGGGTTTTATTAATAAGCGAGTATACTGGGCCCATAGCACAAACCCAAGTGGTCAGTGGCTAAGAGCCCCGAGCCCTTCCAGGGAGGATCTTTTAAGAGATAGTTCCGCCGCTACAGAAAAGCCGCGCATAACCATCCAATAGATTTAAAATATTACATCAAGGTCATATTGGCGAGGCAGCCAATCACTTTGTACCAAGTAACCATCTCCCACCAATAAGATTATTCTTAATACTTCTTTCTATATTTGGTGCGGCTAGATACAGCGTGGGATCATGGGTCAGCAACGGCTATGCGTACGTGCAGGAATGCAATTCAGGCCAGATAGTAGGTTCTGGGAGGGGGTCTCATAACCTCTTAGAGGAATTTGTTCTGGGCCTTTTGTAGATGACAAAAGGTTACTTCAAGATGAAAAGGACACCCAGGCCCCTAAATTGGTAACTTTCCATGAGTAGGCCTGCCCTGGTTGGGAAAGGGGGTTTCTGCCTTCTTTCAGTAGTTGTGTCTCTGTTCATTTTTCTTAGAGTTACTGATCAGTCCTGGTTCATGGTCGGTTATGAATGGCATCTGTGCAGCTCGTAGTTACGCCCATTAGGTCATTGGAGGTGGGATGAGAGGAGGGTCCTCAGTGCCCGCCTCCAAGCCCGGTTGGTATGCCCATGGCCACCTGCGGGTGTTACTGGTCTTAGAAGTGATGATGAAACTGGCCAGTGAAGGAAACCGTTTCCCCATCTCTTTGCTTCCTGGGCAGCTCTCCATAGGTAGGAGCTGTAGCAGTGGTGTGACTTGTCAGTCTCTCGGTGTTGTTGATCAGTCCTGGTACATGGTCGGTAGTCAGTGACATCTATAATGCTCGTAGGCATGCCCACGGGGTTCTTGGAGGTGGGTGGGATGAGAGGAGTGGCCTCAACCCCTCCAAGCCCGACCAGCACGCCCACAGCAACCTATATGTTTGCTGGTCCTAGAAGTGATAATGAAACTGACCAGGAAAGGAACCAGTTTCCTCCTCTATTCCTGGGCAGTGCTCTGTAGGCGAGAACTGTAGCAGAGGTGCGTCCGGTCATTCTCTAGGGTTAGTGGTCAGTCCTGGTACCCGGTTGGTTGTAAATGACATCTGCGAGGCTCATAGCTACTACGCCCGATGGGTCATTGGAGGTGGAGAGGTTGGGGGGTGGCCCTCAATCCCCATTTGAAGCCCAAACTGTGTGCCCACAGCAACCCACGTGTTTGCTGGCCCTAGAAGCGAAGATGAAGCTGACCATGAATTATCTCTTATCTTCATAGTTTCAGATATGAAATTTTCTGGTCTTTATAGGTTTTGAAAATTATGATCCTGGGCCTGGTAATTTATAAGTTTATTATTAGGAATTTCCTACTCATCAAGTGGGTACCACTTTGTCTTTTAGTTATCCCTCAGAACCCAGAGCCAAGGACAAGACTTCATAGTTAACAACATTGTTTTGTTTTGGGACCACATGCAGCAGTGCTCAGGACCTTTTTTTTTTTTTTTTTGGGCTCTATGTTCAGGGATCACACCTTAGTGGTACTTGGGCACCATATGCCGTGCTAGGTATTGAACCAGGTTCATTGCATGCAAGGCAGTAACCTTAACCCCTGTACTATCTCTGTGGCCTTCCATTCTCTTTGGTGAGTTAAAATTATTTTTTTTTTCTGTACCCATTTGATATGATGCCACTTAAGTTTACTGATCTCCAGTCTCACCTTTCATCTTCTTGGGGTTTCAGCCTTGATTTTATTAAAGCTCAGTCTTTTCGTCATTTGGTTCAAAAATTTTAAATTCTTTCTTTAGACTTTTCTCTCTTTAACTTTATGCTTTCTGGTAGCTTCAGAACTTTTCAGCCAAGTACTTAGATAATTTTAAAAAGTGAGCATGATTGACTTCAATCTACAGTGTTTTTGGGCATTGAGATCCGCATTGTCAGCACAGAAAACCATGATTTAGAGCCAGAGCAATAAATAGTACAGCACTTGCCTTGCATGCTGCCCACCCAGGTTTGATCCCCAGCATCTTACATGGTCCCCTAGCCCTCCAGGAGTGATTCCTGAGTGCAGAACCAAGAGTGACCCTGAGCACCACTGGGTGTGGCCCACAAGAGCAAACAAAAAGGAAATGAATTTGTTTCTTTTCAGTGATCTAGATATAGTTACCATGAGTTACAAGTGCTGATTTCTGGAATTGGTTGTCAGACACAGAGACACAGGTTTTTTTTTTTTAATAAATGCATTTTATTTGCATTTCCCCACTATCACCACCATTTTATTATTTGAAGCTTTCATATAGTGCATCCAAATATGTGAATGACTGTAAGCAAGTCAATCGAGATTTTAGGGTTTCAGTTTTCTTCAGAGGAAGCAAGATGTTTTATAATAGTAGAAAGGCAATCATCTTAAAATCTAGAACAAACAGAGCCTGTGCAGTCTCAATTTTTATTTTATATTGAATTTTATTAAAATACTTATCTCAGTTTGTTTTTATTTCAGCTTTGTCTAGATCAGAGTCTAAAAGAGATGGAGGTTTTAAAAGTAATTGGAGCTTTGATCATGGAGAAGAAAGTGAAGGAGATACAGAAAAAGAGTAAGATTTTTTTTTCACTTCAATTATGAGTGAAGATTTTCTTGAAGGACAGTTATAGTTCATGGAAATAGTTTTTAAGTATATCCTTAAAATACTGAACTCTTAAAATATTAGTATTGAAAGAAATAGCAATTCTTTATTGCTAAATAATACCACTGTTATTTCTCCTTTGAAAGGTATAATATGTACATTAATACATACATCATACCCCAGTGGTGCTTAGGGTTTATTACTGGTAAATTCGGGAGATTGTATGGGATACCAGGGAGCAATCTTGGCTCAGCTGTGTGAGGCAAGCACCCTACCTTTTACTATTTACTCCTGCCCCCAAGATCTGAATTTTTTTTTTACCAAAATTTACGTTCTGTAGTGTCTTTCTTCTGCTTTTGCTATCACTTTCATCACAGTGAATTGTAGCTCAGATTTCCACAGAAGAGAGCAGAATCTCTATTAATTATAAACATAGCTGTTTACCCAGACAAAAGTTAAGCAAAGTATTTTTTATTACATTTTGTTAGTGTACTTGGAATGACTCCTGTGTAAAAATTTTAAAATATTCTAATTGTTTACTTGTCATTAGGTTTATATTTCAAATTCATCCTGTCTTTTAGTTTCTTATCGATCTGTTTTTCCATTGGCCAGAATACATAAAAGAGAACTCATAAGCACACTGTGTTCTACTATAAATGCGTTTAGAAATTTCATATATTATGGTCTTTAAAAACATTTCTGATTAGTATAAAATGTGAAGTGCTTTTTAGTAATTTAGTACATATATGTCAAAGTAAAATTGTTCCATTTAGTAAATCGTTTAAGAGAGTCAGAAAGTACATATTACAGGTTGTGATAATAGACAGTTGAATGCAGTCTATCATTTTGATTTTTTTTTTTTTTTTTTTTGGGTCACACCCGGCACGCTCAGGGGTTTCTCCTGGCTCTGCACTCAGGAATTACTCCTGGTGGTGCTCGGGGGACCATATGGGATGCTGGGGATCGAACCCGGCCGGCGCGGCCGGCTGCGTGCAAGGCAAACACCCTACCCACTGGGCTATCGCTCCGCCCCCCATTTTGAAATTTTGACATCTAAAGCTGACTAGAAAGTATGTCAGAAATGTTCACTTCTTGAACATTTGTTATAACAATGTTGGTTAGCATTGAAGTTGGGATAGTATGATGAAATACTTTTATTATCAATAGTATTTTACTAAACAGTTTATCAGAGCTATCTTCAGAAAGATGTATTTTTACTTTAATTGTTGGATTGGTGCTTCTATTATATGTATGCTTATGAAAATTTTCTCTTATTAAAAATTTGCTCCTGTATCATTAATGAATTATATGCTTTGTTATATTTTATGTGAATCCTTAAGTGACTTTGACCTTTTAAACTTGTTGAGATTAACACTTTTTTTGGCGGGGTGGGGGGCACACCCAGGGATACTCAACACTACTCCTTGTTCTTCACTCAGGAATTACTCCTCACAGTGCTTGGGGACCATATGGGATGCTGGGGATCAAACCTGGGCCGGCAGCATGCAAGGCAAATGCCCAGCCCTCTGGACTATCACTCCAGCTCCTAACACACATTTTTTATATTAGGCTTTCAGAATATCAGAACAGCCTTTTTCAGTGAACTTATTTCCACAGAGGTTTACTGGGGTTAAAGCATGGGAATTACTTGTTTTCATTAGCTAATTTGGTCTTTCTTTCCTTTCTTCCTCCTCCTCTTCCTCCTCCTCCTCTTACCTCCTCCTTCCTCCCTCCTCCTCCTCCTTTTTACCTCCTCCCTCTTCCTCCTCCCCCCTCCTCTTACTTCTTCCCTCCTCTCATTGTGGGTTCATACCTGGTGTTGCTCAGGACTTTTGTCCTGGCTCTTGGCTCAAGAATCAGATTCAGTCCTGGTTGTCTTGGGGGGATTATATAGGGTGCCAGGAATTGAACCTAGGTTGGCTGCATGCAAGTGAAAAACCCTACCCACTGTATTATTACTACAGCCCCGACACTGCTTTACCCTCCTCGCTCCCTTCCCCCCTTATGAATTGCATACAGTTCTCCTTAAGGGTTGTCCCATGTTCTGTGCTCAGGAGTCATCCCTGGGCAACTGTATGTGGTGTTGGGGATCTCTATGGCCCAAAGATTAAGATTGAGGGGATGGGGTTTTAGCCATATCTGGCAGTTCCGAGGACTTCATCCTGGCTCTGTGATCTCAGGGATCATTCCTGTTGGGGCTCAGGGGACCACATGAAGTGCTGAGAGTCAGCTGTATGCAGAGCTTAACTACTGTATCTTTCTAGACTTGCTGAGGTTTCCTTACTAGTTTTCTTTTTTTGTGGTGGTGATTGACAGGGTTCTTACATCCAGGTATATCTCCGATCTACTTACCTGGTCCTTTTCTCTGTTTTCCTTTCCTTTTCCTTTTCTCCTAATTTCCTATTCAAGATAGAAAAGTTATGTGTTCTTTTTTCTTTTCTTTTTTGGGTCACACCTGGCAATGCCTAGGGGCTACTCCTGGCTCAGGAATTACTCCTGAATTACTCAGGGGACCATATGGGATGCCAGGGATTGAACCCGGGTTGGCCGCGTGCAAGGCAAACGCCCTACCAACTGTGCTATTGCTCTGTTTCCTATGTGTTCCTTTGGGGCAGTAATAGTGAACTTTGGTCCGTGGGTCTGCTTTTGATAGTGGTTTTATTAAAACAAAACCACACTTAAAAAGTCAGTTAAGTTGTTGCCAAACAAATCATAGGATATACAAAGCCTAAATTATTTACTCTTTGCTACAGAAAAAGCTTGCTACTTTTTTTTATTTATGTGAACAAAGATGGTAACATTTCTGAATTTAATGCATTGTAATGTAGTTTTACTCAAGGTTTTTCCTCTTATTTTTATGTAGTGAGGCAAATCTACTCAGTGTAGATGAAGATGAGGATTCTGAAACTTCAAAGGGACAAAAGGCAAGTATTCCTTTCTAAATTTTTTTAGATTATAAAAAAATACTTGAGAACTAGATTTTTATGTTTTTAATGTGTATTTCACATGCTACACTCCAACCTTATGTCACCCATCACAGCTAATGCTATTCCTAGTCTTACTCTTTCAGAGACATTTTATGTGTTATACAGAAAATACATGTTGTCACCTATTTAATTTATGCAATTTGTATCTTTGTATATTGTTTTCCTAATTTTTTTCTTTTTTCTTTTTGGGTCACATCTGGCAGTGCTCAGGGGTTATTCCTCTTTACTCAGTAATTACTCCTACTGGTGCTTGGGGGATCATATGGGATGCCTAGGATCAAACCCAGCTCGACTGCGTGCAAGGCACACACCCTCCCTGCTGTGCTACCACTCAGGCCCCAGTTTTTCTGATCTTCTTAGCTTAGTATATTCTAGGGACCATCATAAATGTTAACTAAAAAGTACCATCATCTTTTTTTCAGTGCATGAATAGTATTTCCTTACACCTGATGAACTGATACCACCATATTTAATGAAGGATGTTTATGGTACTATCAATTTTCTATTCCTAAACAATTAGTAAAGTAGCCTATGTGTATTTTATTTCACATATAAGCATGCATGTAGAGAATATATAAAAGTATATGGTATAACAGCTGCTGTATCAATTTTGGCACATTTATATATGTATTCTTTTTTTTTACACCCAGCAGTGTTCCAGGGTTACTTTTGGCTCTGGACTCAGGATTTACTCCTAGCGGTGCTCGGGGACCATATGGGATGTCCGAGATCGAACCAGGGAGGGCTGCATGCAAGGCAAATGTCCTCCCCTCTTTTGCTATCACTCCAGCCCCTCTAATATTATATTTGATTTATAGTTATGTCAGTGTTTGTTGGGGACACTGCTGGGGTCCCTAATAGTGCCAGGAAGCAAGTTCCCTTCTACCTTAAAGGCAGGCGGGGAATGGATGAAAACTCAGGAATCTGGCAAGGTTTTAAAATGCTTTACTTACCACAGGTTCAGGTATACAAATCAGCAATAGGAAAAACCCTGTGCTTAGGTTAGGATTCCCGGCTAGGACCCGGCCAAGTGTAGGCCAAGATGGCGGCCACCACGTGTTAAGGCCCTGTAAAAAGGGAGACAAGACACCCGAGAAGAGTGCAATCCCCAAAAGAGAGCCCAAAAGAGAGAGCAAGAGAGGAAGCAGCCTAGTTTTATACCCCTGTAACTCAGTTCTCCCACTATTATGGGAAGCAGGGAGGGTCAAATGCCCTCAGGTAATTTCTCCCAGCACCTCACCTAGGCCCTTTATATGCTAATGTTTTGAGCCAAGATCTGCCTGGAAATGTCTTTATAGTGTAGAGAAGGGGGTTTCTGAGATGGCATGCCTCTGTACCAAAGACTATACTAATGCCAATTAAATATTTCTCCAAGCCTTCACAAGAGTCTTGTCTACTTCACGGTAGTTTTGTATTTTAGTTGCCTTTGAGTTATCAGGGGAACCATGCTTGCTTGCTTGGAGGGAAACAGCATTTCTCTCTGGTCTAATTACTTAGAGATCCAACGTGGCCAGGCAAATATGCTGGTAAGATCGAGCTAGTCCCACGATGATTGTGGTAGCATGAGAGAATATTTGTACCAGCCAGTACAGAATACATGGTCAGAGAAACTGCCACATTTAAACTACCCCCTATCTACAGAGTGATCTGCAGGAGGCAATCCAGGGCAGATGCAGAGGCTTTTAGGCTTTTAGGTGTCCTGCAACAAGTGTTGTCTGAGAATGCTATTGTTCAGTATTTTGTCAGTGATCTGTGCCAGTGAATAGAAAATTATCCCAATATAGCCTCAGTTTGCATTTCTTTTTATTGTGAGGTTGAACACATTATCTTTTTTTTTTTTGTTGTTTTTTTTTTGGGTCACACCCGGCAATGCTCAGGGGCTACTCCTGGCTCTGCACTCAGGGAATCACTCCTGGCGGTGCTCGGGGGACCATATGGGATGCCCGGGAATCGAGGGCCACGTGCAAGGCAAACGCCCTACCCGCTGGGCTATCGCTCCGGCCCCTATCTGTTTTTTTTTTTTTGAGTGCAGATGTGATGGGGCTTGGGCCACACTGGGTGATGCATAGTGGATATTGGATCTGTGCTCAAAAGTGACCTGTGGTGGCGTGGTCAAGGGATCTGAACTAGCGTTTGGCTGCAGTAGCCAAATGCAAGCCCTACCTGTATAATCTCTCTGGCCCTAAAAGCTTCTCTTATGCATATCCACTTCTATTTTTAATAATGGTTGATTATTAATTATTAATTTGGTTTTTAGAATATTACTCAATCACATGAGTTCTATTCATGGTAAGTCAGAGACAATTTTTTATTTTCTTATTTTGACATTTCCAGGACTCTGGAAAAGTCTTACAGTGATGTTATATCATGGTTTAGTGCTTTTTAAAAAAAATTGTACATTAGGATGTATATTAAAGTATCTTAAAAATTTTTCTTAGGTTTCTGAATTGTGGTATTTTGGAGAAATAGGACTGTTGCTATGATACAGGTTTCCTCTCTTATCCAAAAGCAGCAGTTTCCTAATTGATTGGATTTGGTAGGTAAGTTTGGGAATTCTGGGAAGACTGTTTCCATTTATTTATATGGAAAGAAACTTAAGCGTTCCCAGACTGAAAGTAAACTACCAAATGCCATCAAATAGGAACACCTACCCCTTCATCAGTGCACATTTCCTGCCACCATTGTTCCCAGTTTTCCTCCCTTAACCCTAAATTGCTTCTATAGCAGACATTCCCCCCCCATCCCACCACCTCTCTCTCTTATTCTCTCTCTCTCTCTCTCTCTCTCTCTCTCTCTCTCTCTCTCCCTCTCCCCCTCTCCCTCTCCCTCTCCCTCTCCCTCTCTCTCTCCCCCTCCCTTTCTCTCTCCCCTCTCCCTCCCTTTCTCTCTCCCCCTCCTCCCTCTCTTCCCTCTTTCCCTCTTCCTCTCCCTCCTACTCTCTTACATTTTCCTGTCAGGCACTTTGGTTTGTAATACAATTTCTGAAAGGGTATCATGCATATCACTTTGCTTCCTTTCAACACTCAGTTCTTGTCCAGAGTGATCATTTCCAAATACCATTATCATCATGGTGCCTTCTGTTAACTGTACTTCCACTCCCCCTTTGTATCAAGCTTTGTGCCATGGATCAGGCTTCCTGGTCCTTGTTTCTACTGTCTTTTGGAATCATTCTGTTTGACCCTTTCCCTATGACTCATTTCACTCAGCATGATACTCTTTCTGTCCATCCATGTGTAAGCAAATTTCATGACTTCACTTTTCTGACCATTCCATTATGTAGATGTACCATAGTTTCTTTCTTTCTTTTGTTTTTTTGGGTCACACCCTGCGATGCTCAGGGGTTACTCCTGGCTCTGCACTCATGAATTACTTCTGGTGGTGCTCAGGGGACCTTATGGGATACCGGGGATCGAACCTGGCCGGCACAGGCCGGCCGTGTAAGGCAAACAAACACCCTCCCCCAGGGCTATCGCTCCAGCCCTACCATAGTTTCTTTCTTTTTTTTTTTTTTAAATTTTTTTATTATACCACAGTGAAACATACAATTACAAAGGTGTTCATAATTGGTTCTTGGTAATACAGTATACCAGCACCCATCCCTCCACCAGTGCCCCATTTCCACCACCAATGTACCCCACCCCCTCCCGCCCCCCCCCCATGCTGCCTTAATAGCAGGTACCCCAGTTTCCTCTCTTTCTCTCTCTGTCTCTCTCTCTCTGTCTCTGCATCTCTCTCCCTCTTATTTTACACATTGTTGCTAGCCCTGCAGGTATTTAGAGTTTATCACTTAAGTCTCTTTGTGTATATTCAATGGTGAGTTTTAATCTGCCATTACCATTTCCCACATAGTTTCTTTATTCACTCATTTGTTCTCTTGAGTTGGGCTCTTGGATTACTTTTAGATTCTGGGTATTGTGAACAGTGCTGAAATGAGCGTAGGAGTACAAACAGCTTTTCTGCATTGTATTTTGGGGGCAGAAAATACAATGCAGAAATATTATTTCTGGGGTCACTTGATCACTTGAATCCGTTATTCATCAATTTGCTCGGCGGGTGCCAATAACATTTCCATTGGACCCTATCACGTGCCAATGTAGCCCAGGAGGCATCTGGTTGATTCAGGAATATGAAGAGCCTCAAACCGTTCATTCAGGGTCTTGACAAAGAAGTCTGATCATCTTGTAGGTGGGCGGCCACACCATCTTTTAATATCCGTGGGATCTATTCGGTAACAGCTCTAGTCCAGTGGTTGTCTCCAAATCGGATTACATGTCCAGCCCATCTGATTTTCGATGCTTTGACAAACGAGACAGCGTCCCTGATTCTGGAATGGCGACGGAGGTCGAGCTCCAGATTCCTTCTCTCACTTGAGTGAGGCGTGATATTCCAAGCATAGCTCTTTCTATTTCTCTCTGGGAGACCCGAATAGCATTCTCATCCTGCTTTTCGTAGGGCCCAGGTCTCTGAGGCATATGTTAATGCAGGGAGAACGGTGGAGTCAAAGAGATGTGCCCGGAGCTGGAGGTTCTTTGTCCTTTTAGCTATTTCTTCGATGCCTTTGAAGGCATTCCATGCCGCTCTCTTCCTCCTGCGCAGCTCAGGCTTTAGGTCGTGCATCATGTTGACTTCTCGACCTAGGTACACATAACTGCTGTATTCAGAGATGTCTGTTCCATTGAGAGTGAATGGGGCCTCTGAAACTAGTTCATTTTTCATGAACATAGTTTTGTTGAGATTCAGCTGTTGACCTATCTTTCCACATTCTTGTTCGAATTTAGCCAGCATTTGTGCCGCTTGGCTAATGTTTGGTGTTATTAGAACGATGTCATCAGCCCAAAATCAGATGGGCTGGACATGTAATGCGATTTGGAGACAACCGCTGGACTAGAGCCATTACCGACTGGATCCCACAGGATGTCAAAAGATCACGTGGCTGCCCACATACAAGATGGTCAGACTTCCTTGTAAAGACCCTGAAGGAACGGTTTGAGGCTCTTCATATTCCTGAATCAACCAGATGCCATTGGGCTACATTGGCAAGTGATAGGGTCCAATGGAAATGTTACTGGCGCCCGCTCAAGCAGATCGATGAATAATGGGATTCAAGTGATCAAGTCATCAGCGGGTTCGATCCCTGGCATCCCATATGGTCCCCTGAGCACCGCCAGGAGTAATTCTTGAGTGCAGAGCCAGGAGAAACCCCTGAGCATTGCTGGGTGTGACCCAATAAAGCAAAAAAAAAAAAAAAATCACCGAATATGATCTTGTAGAAGGTGTGATCTTTTTTATAGAACTCCTCCAGTTCCATGTAGAATTTCTCAATTTCATCTTCGTTGTATGTGGATTTGTGCGTAGACAACGAAAATAGAAATTGCTGGCAGTGAGCCACATTTCTGGGGTATATGTGTATTCTGAGGAGTGATATAGCTGGGTCATATGGAAGCTCTTTTTTTTTTTTTTTTTTTTTTAAGAATAGCCATACTATTTTATCAGCAGTGAATGAGGGTACCTTTCTCCCCATATCTACCAAAACTGGTTTTTCTATTTCAGCACTGGTTCTTTTGGATGGGTGCATGAGACAGTAGTGTCATTGTTGCTTTGGTTTGCATCTCCCTAAGAATTAGTGATGTAGAGTACTTTCTCATATACCTTTGGCAATTTGTATTTCTTCTTTGAGGAATTTTCTGTTCATGTACTCCTCCCATTTTTCAGTGGGCTCAAATTTTTTTTTTATGTGAAGTTCTGCCAGTGCCTTATGTATCTTTGATTTTAACCCCTTAGCAGGCAAATGTTGGGTAAATAATTTTTCCCATTCTGTGAACTGTGTTTCTATTCTGGTAATCATTTCTTTTCAAATACAGAGGCTTTTTAGTTTAATGTAGTCCCATTTGTTTATCTTTTCTTCCACTTTCTTGGTCAGTGGTTTTTCATCCTTGAAGATACCTTTATCTTCAACATTATGGAAGGTTTTGCATACAATTTCCTCTATGTACCTATTGGATTCAGGTCTGATATCAAGGTCCTTAATTTTGATTTGAGTTTTGTGCATGATGTCAGAAAGAGGTCTGGGTGTATGTTTTTCATGTAGCTGACTCTTTTTTTTTTTTTTTTTATGTAGCAGCACCACTTGTTGATAAAGTTTGCCTTGTTCCACTTCATGTTTTTTGTTCCTTTATTGAAGGTTAACTAATCATATACCTCAGTGACTTTCTTGGATATTCATGTCTATTACATCATTCTAGGGTTTGTCTTTGTCAAAATAGCATGCTGTTATTTTTTGTTTTTTTGTTTGTTTGTTTTGCCTTTTTGAATACCATGCTGTTTTAATTAATACTGTTTTGTAGTACAGTTTGAAGTTGGGGAATGTGATGCTTCCCATTTTTTTTCCCCCCAATGACTGCCTTAACTATTCATGAGGGTAGAGGGTGTGTGTTGTAGTGGGTGCATTATTCCATATGATATTCATATTTGATAAATTAAAAATGGTCATGGGTATTGTTATAGGGACTGCATTGAATCTGTACAGTGCTTTGAGGAATGTTGCCATTTTTTTTGTTATTAATCCTCCCAATCCCTGAACAAGTAATGTGTTTGTATTTCTATTTCCTCGTGTCCTTTTTTATTTCTTGAAGTAGTCTTTTGTAACACTCTACTTTTAGATTGTAAGTTTCATCATTTTGCTTTTGGTGTATTTCTTGTTTTCTTTTTGTTTGTGTTCTGGATTTTGTGCAGGGTATTAAAATACATGGAAAGGCATGCTTCTCTGCTGAGCTGCATCTTATACACACCTCTTGTGTTATCTTTATATCAGTCTTTTTCCTTTTATGGCTTTAGGTTTTGTTTTGGTCTCATGGTACAATTTAGTTACTGATTTGACTTATTTTAGTAGGTAAACTAATACCAGGGTACAAAGCAAATATAACTACTAATGTATAATAGAAAACATATAATTAGTAATTTTGAATAGTTTTATTTCATTTCTTATAATTTTCACCTTTCCTTCCCTTAGTTGCCATTTTGTGGTAACAGGACAGTCAGTGTACCTTACGGTGCTGAGGAGTCAAACCCAGGTTGACTGTAGACAAGGCACACGCCTTAACTATCTCTCTGGTCCCTGTTTCCTGAGGTCAATTCTTAATTTCTTATTTTCTGCCTGGTAGTAGCTGCCTTAGATTTTTAAAAATATATATATTTTGTCCAGCTTTTTCTTTCCTTTTTGTGTCACACCCAGCAGTGCTACTGGCTCTGTACTCTGAATTACTCCTGAGTACAGAGTTACTCTGACTAACTCTGTACTCTGAATTACTCCTGGCGGTGCTCAGGGGGCCATATGGGATGCCCAGAATCAAACACTGGTCGGCTGCGTGCAAGGCAAATGCCCTATCCACTGGACTATCTCTCTAGACCCAATTTTCAAGCTTTTCTAGTGTTCAGAAAATAGAGGAAAGATGTTTGATACCCAATCTGCAATTGCTCGTGAGAGGTGTCTTAAGTACTTGTCACTAAAATGTTAGGAAAGTTGGGTTGGAATTAGAGTACAGCGGCTAGGGCATTTGCCTCGCACATGTCGGACCTGGATTCAGTCCCTGGCACCCCATGGTCTTTTGAACCCTGGAGTGATCTCTAAGCGCAGAGCCAAGAGTGAGCTCTGAGCATTGCCCGAAGTGACCCCAAAACAAACAGAAAGGTTTTTGAAATAAATGTCTCAAGGTGAAGAAAATGATAAACTGCATGTCAAAAGAAATTTTCCTCATTTTCCAACGGATGTAAGCGTGGTGGTCGTATGGTGCTGGGGATAGAACTCAGGGGATTGTCTGCTAGGTATGTGCTTTACCACTTGGTTCATCTCCCTGGATTAATATTTTGTCATTTTTGTATGGTAACTATTCCTAAAGTAAGAATGATTCTGGCATCTTGAACTCTTTCCTCAGTGGGTCACTTTTTTGAGGAAATAATCTCCTTTGCTTCCTTTATTGTTGTTGCAGTGCTCCAGACTTGCACACTTGGTTGTTTGTGTGCCAGAGATAGAAGTTGTTCTGGGAACCACAACAGCTGTTTGGGAGATTGGATTCTAGGCATTAATCCGTGCAAGGCAGGTGCTCTACCACTGAGCCACATCCCTAAGCTTTTGTTTTTTTCTTTTTGGGTCACACCCGGCAATGCTCAGGGGTTTCTCCTGGCTCTGCACTCAGGAATTACTCCTGGCGTTGCGGGGATGGGGGGGAGGGGAGGGGTGACTATATGGGATGCTGGGGGTCCAGCCGTGTGCAAGGCAAATGCCCTACCTGCTGGGCTATCGCTGTGCCCCAGCTTTTTTTTTTTTTTTTTTTTTTAAGGGAATTATTTGTTTCATGTTCAGATAACTGTAGGGGTGTTGTGTCAGGTTTTTTTTTTGATGGTTGTTTTGTTTTAGACTTATTTCAAAAATAAATTTTTTATTTTTATTTTTTGGGAGGTCACACCGGAAATGCTCAGGGGTTTCTCCGGGCTCTGCACTCAGGAATGGCTCCTGGCGGTGCTTGGGGGACCATATGGGATGCCGGGATCGAACCCAGGCCATTTATTTTTTTTAATCTAAAAATAAATTTATTTATTTATTTATTTAGTTAGTTAGTTGGTTATTTTGGGAGGAAATTAGATTACTAAGAACTAAAGACCTTTTCTTTCTTTTAGACTGTAATGAGGTGCACATGACTTTTTCCTTTGCTCAGGGCTTACTTCTGGTGGTGCCCTGGGGAGTTAATAGGGGTGGTGTTCAGTGCACTTGTGT
Organism: Cryptotis parvus; assembly: GCA_021461705.1. Taxonomy (NCBI): domain Eukaryota; kingdom Metazoa; phylum Chordata; class Mammalia; order Eulipotyphla; family Soricidae; genus Cryptotis; species Cryptotis parvus. The sequence continues at coordinate 16,078 of JAJIBD010011181.1, forward strand.
TAATCCCTTCACTCTCTGGCCCCAGGATTTCTCATGCAATGAATAGAATAAAATTAGATTTTTTAAAAAGAACTACCCAAGAAGTAGTGTTGTCATACTGTATTATCCCCTCAAAGTTATCATTATTTCTTCTGTTTGTATTATCATTGCCATAATGAAGTATGAAAGCTTTTTGGTTTCCATAGGAACTTGATGGGGTTTTGTGTTGCATTCTAAACTTATATGGGAGTTTTGATGTTAAGGCTGAAGTCCTTGAACAAGTTGAAATTGCATTTTATTTGACTGAAATGATTACTTAGAGATAGCATAAGACATACTAAGCAGGGAAAATGTTTCTTTTTTTACTCTTACCAAAGAACTGTCTTATGTCTTTCTACCCTTATTGTCTCTATTTTCCTCTTAAATTTTCACAAATATATTTTGACTTACTTACAGGAAAACATCCTCAGCACCTCTTTTTAATGTTTGTGTTTTCCTTGGAGGTAGATTCATTCTAAGATGCATGTCTCTACCATCCATTCCCGCCACCGAAACTGTTATGTTTTATGGCATTTTAAATAGTTTACTTTCAGATAGTTGTTGATGATCATATTATTGTAGTTTTGATTAATATTTATGGATTATTTTTATAGCTGATTCATCAATCTGAAATTGTTGCTACTGGTTCTGATGATTCCTGGAAGACAAGACGGAACAAGGCTGACAGTACAAAATCTTTAAAAGGCAATTCAATTGGACTTAACATGTTGAACAATAATAAGAAATTGAGGTATTGGTGCTTCAACTATATATTTCTACAGAGAAGTTAAAGAATTTGATACCAAAACCTAATTGCCAGAAGACTCAAATGTACTTTCCCCCCAGTTTTTCAGTAGGGCGAGAGATAGGGAGAACGTAGTCTATTGATTCTTGAATTGAATTTTGGAATGAGTTTATTGCAGTGGTAAATTGGTTTTGAATTAAAATATTGTAAGAAAACTTTTCAGTAGATTGGGATTTCATAAGTGAGTTTGCTTTCTTTGAATTAGTAAAGATCTTTTTCTGTTTGCTTTTGGGCCACACCCAGATGTGCTGACAGCTTACTCCTGGCGGTTCTTGGGGAACCATGTAGGATGCCAGGATTTAAATCTGGATGGCTACATGCTAGGCCACTGTACTATCACCTCCTGTACTAACTCTCCAGCATCTTCCAGTTAGTAAACTCTTGAGAGTGGTCATTAGGGAATGGTTATCAAAATTATCTCTGTAGGGACTTTTTTAATGTGTATTTTTAAATTTCTCTTTTTTGATAGAGCTCATGTTTCTTACTGGTTGTCATAGTGAAGCACTGTTTTGTTTGGGGAGGTTCTTCTCTCCCCTTCCCTCTCCTTTCTTCTTTCCCTCTCTCCCCCCCCCTTCTCCCCTCTCCCATTTACCCTTTCCTTTTCTCATTTCCCTTTTTCCTTTCTCCTTTCTTTTTCCCTCTCTCTCCTTTCCCCCTCTCCTTTCCCCTTCTCCTTTCCCTCTCTCCTTTCCCCCTCTCCTTTCCCCCTCTCCTTTTCCCCTCTCCTTTCCCCTTTCCTTTCCCTTTTCTTCCCTCTTTTTTTCCTTTCCTCTCTCTTTTACTGCTTGGCATCAAATCCAGGACCTGTGAGGCATGTGCTCTTACTGAGCTAATTTCCCTGGCTTTTGAATTACTGTCCGTAATATAATTGGGCTGTTTGATCTACTTTGTGAATCAATATATCTTCTAATATAATACTATATTTTGGGAACTAAGGTTTCTGAAACCAAATGATTACTCAGTGGCAGAGACTGAAATAGAATTTAGGACCCATGACTTTAGGCTTATAAGAGAATTTTGTGATACAGTTTTATTTACATTTATTTATTTGGTTTTGGAGGCCCTTAGTTCTTAGTGGCATCTCTTGGGTTTATGCACAGAATTCATTCCAGGCAGTGGTCACAAGTGAATTCCAGTTGACTAACTGCAAGGCAAGGACTTTAAACCCTGCACCCCTGTATAAAATAATATATAAGCAAATATAATTTCCTTACTCTAAAGCATAAAAAAGATATAATGTTTTTAAGTAGATGTGTGTTATGGAAAAATCTATGTAACTTAAAGATTTCTATGGCCCAGGACATTAGGAAATCAAACCTATGACTTTAATATTCAGTTTGAAAACAAATTTCCAAATGGAAAATAAGGAAGAAAAATATATCAGGATTTATAGGAGAACAGTGCAATATGTTAATTTCCGTTTTGTTTGGTTGGTTTGGTTTTTGGGGCCACACCTGGATGGTGCTTGAGGTCTTTTAGGGACTGTACCTGGTGATGTTCAATGAATATGCAGTTGTCTGGATCTTGTATCATGTTTCTGGCATGAATTTAGGGTTCCTAATTTCTATTCTGTTCTTTTTTTTCTTTACAAATTAGAAACATTTCAAAGATGAGTTCAGAAAGTAGAACACTCCCTTCAAGGGATGGTTAACATGACCAGTTAGTTTATCTGCACCTATCTTTTTTAAGTTTTGAACATTTTGTATTAGCTCAGAATTTGCAAATGTACGTGCATTTCCTCTAACCATATTATTTTTGTTTCTTGAATCTGCAGTGAAAACACACAAAATACATCATTATGTTCTGGAACTGTAGTTCATGGTAGACGTTTTCAACATGCTAACGCACAGACAGTAAAAACAGCAGCCCAAAGGTAAGAATTGTGATCGTCCTATTTAGTGTAGTAATACTATCTTTTTAATATATTTTCAATTTATTTTTTTAAACCACTTTATTTTCCATTTTGAGTATAGCTGTATTTCTTTTGTTTGCAAGAAAGTATTATATCTGAAATAATGTCATGGAACTTTTTATATTTTGAAAATTTGTTCTGTAAAGATAAGCTATTTTATATCACTTTATTTCACTAAATTAATCTGAATTTACAATATTGAGTTTAAAAACATTTCACAGATCTTTATCTAGCAGTTCAGTTATGAGTAAAACTGCTTAACCTTTTTCTAAGGTTTAATAGAATTTCAAAGTTGAAATTTTGATTTTATTTGTTTGCTTAGAGTCCAATTAAGTAATTTTTGCATAAAATTACATAATTACATAAAATTACAAAGTTTTGTACATATGTTAAATGGTATTCTTGAATATATTTCAAAAGTTTGTGCAGAGGTACCCAGCTCTATTGATCTTACCCCCCTTTTTTAGTGTGTGTGGGAGGATTCACTCAACACTTCACCTGAAAAATCCACGTTCTTTGAGTAAGCAGACAAAAGTTCCTCTCCTCCCCACTCCCAGTTGGACCTCAGTGTACTACCAGCCTTCAGGATCAGTCCAGGGCCCCAAAGAAGAAACACTGATATAGACTACTGTTCCTTTGAAAATGTTCTGGCTCTTAGAAATCTTTGTTAAATTTGCTGTTTACATAGATATTTCTCCATAGATCTTTTTAGTTAAAAACATTAAATCTTTTTTATTATTTAGAATCAGGAAATCATTTTTGTGTAGATATTATTTTATGTTAATATTAAAATGCTTTAGAAATCCAACCAAAAAGACAATTCACTGTACTTTTCAAAAGGCTTTCTTTGACCTACTATAAAGTACACAAATCAAGCTCTCTGGCCTCCTTCCTGACAGAAACATGAAAAAGGAATAAGAAAAGTGAGCATTTGGGAGAAGATATAATAATTCTCACATATGGATTACATTGATAGACTATAGAAGATACAATAATTCTCATATATGGATTACATTGATAAGACTATTGATAGTCTTGATATTAAACTCATCTATGTTTAAATAGTTTAAAATTTGTAGTTAGGAGATATATTCTGCAACCTAACTTGTTGCTGTTGAAGTTATTAATTGGATTTATTTGCATTCTAGTTGTTTTTATACTCATTAGCAACATTAAAAAAACTTTCCCAGTTTGGAAATTGTATGTGTGAGTTTTTTTTAATGGCTTGATACCTTGCATGTGTATCATTGCTCATCTGTGTGAAAGATTAGATTTTGTTAGTAGGAGATGCTTTTCAGTGGTAAGATGATTTTCAGTAAAAATGCTGTTCCTTACCCAAAAAACACCTGGGTTAGTTTGTTTTTAAAGAAACTGTAGTGGGCCAGGGATTAGTTCTTTGGTATAATATTTGCATGCATGAAACTTTGATTCAGTATCTGTCGTGGGGGTGAGAGGGGAGTTAGGAAGAATTGAAGAAGCAGAAAAACAAACACCCAAAGACAATTCTGAGAGGTCTGGAATGTGGCAGCTCAGTAATAGAAATATGCCTTACCTGGGTAAAATCCTATGTGTGATCCCAAGATAAAAAGAAGGGAGGGAGGGAGTCAGAAAGAGGAGAAAGGACAGGAGAGAGAAAGGAAGAGATGGAGGGGGTAAAGGAAGAGCAAGAAGATACTTCATGCAGTAAGAAACATATCTTCAAACTTTTAAAGAAGGCTAAAACATGGTTACTACCAACTTTTGGTTTAATTAGTAAAGTGTTGACAGAATTGCCTGATTGAATTTATTGACTTTTACAGCTTTTCTTCAATTTTTCCCCCCTCAACTCTATTTAAAATTTAAGGAAATACCACCAGTTGGTAATTCATACATAAAGTCTGATATTTTTTTGGGGAGAGAGGAGGAGTGATTTCTAATAATTTATGATTTTTGGTTAAGATGTCAGCACATACTTTACATTTTTAGAATGGAAGGACTGAAGATTGTTGAAAGATCAGATTAGCCACTATTTGAAAATAAGATTCCATTTCATGTTTTTACTTCTATTCCAAGTGTTCATGTTTAAAAAATTGATGGTTCACCTACCAATAGTAGGTGAACCATCAATTTACCAATAGTAATAGCAGAAGATAGTAATAGTATGGAAAAAGTAATAGCTTGATACTTTCCATGTTATACCATCTCCATCCCTGACTGTAGCTAGACTTGCTTAAAACAAATAGTTTACTGGTTTCATGTTTCATCTATATTTCAACTTGGGTTTTTGTTTTGTTTTGTTTTTTAATGATAGGCGGAAAGGCTTTTAAGACCATGGGGAAATGAATGCAAAAGCATATCTAATCCATAAATGGGAAAATGGGCTCTTGGAGTTACCAAGATTTAATTATTAATGAAAAGCACTATTTTGAAAGAATTTTTGAAGGCCTAAATAAGGTCATGGATGCCAGAGTCAATCAGTATATCTATTTTTCTTCTTTCAAATTTTTTAAAGAGAACTTTTAGTACAGCACTAGTTCAAGAATGAAATAGTCCAACAAGAATGTAAGTTTTATTGAATGTAAGTTGGCATTTTTTACAAAGTCTTATGTTACTAATAATGACTTACCCCCTATTTTTTTAAGCTTTTAAAGGAAAAACGTCAGCTTTTCTTGGGGAGAACTTAATGAAAATTAATATAGAGGAGTATAGAGGAAGTGCCATGACTTGCAAATTAGATATGTCACAATGCAGTTTTTACAAAGAGCAGAAAAATAAGCATGAGTACACATGCTTGTGTTTGTGTATACTCGTGTAGATATTTGTATTTGTTTTTGTCTTAATTCCCTTGATTGGTTAGAGTACCAAATCTATTCTGATAGTCTGTCCTTCACCCCTTTTTCTTTGTACAGGTAGGTCTAAAAAATAAGAGTAGTAAACTTCTTCACTTTTGTGTTGCTATAATATAGAGCTAGAAATGACTATACTTAAGAACTAAAATTATTTTTTAGTTTTCATTTTGTTTCCTATAAATATATGTAAAACACTAATTTTTCATGTTACATTTTACCTTCAGAATGTAATAATGTTAATTCTTACAACTTATTCAACATCAATTTCTTTCCTAGATTGTCTTATTTTTATAATAGCAAAGGTAAAGTTTCAAATAGGTATTCATGTAAGTCTGTCATGTTCTTTACAGTTGAAAATTTTTTTTTAAATTTTTTTATTTTTACAATTACAAAGATATACAATTAAAAAGTTCATATTTGGGTTTTTGGTCATACAGTGTTCCAGCACCCATCCCGCCACCGGTGCCCATCTCCCACCACCAACGCCCTCGGTTCCCTCCCCCTCCCCCAGCCCTCCTCCATGGCAGGTTCTTTATTTCTTTCCCTTTCTCTCTCTCTTTTCCTTTCCCTCCAGACTATGGATTACAGTTGAAAATTTTTTTTAAATAAAGGTTTTTTTAGTTATTTATATGAAACCAGATGACCATTTTAAAACTTTGCTAGGATATTTACTTGTGTATTTCATATAGTATATCTTTTAATATGGACCTTGGGATTTTGTAAACTATGTTCTGCTTATGGTTTTGAATATTTCATTTTTAATTAATAATAATTCTCAATATAATTTTTATTCTAAATCAGTAGTTTTTGATAACTACTCATGGGCAATTGGTGTTAAAAATATTTAGATTTTGTATGAACTTTGAAGAAGTCTGGACCTTTTTATACATTGTATTTTAGTTAGAGCCAGGAATTTATATCCCAGGTCTTTCCATGTGTCCCAATCAATAAATTGCCTAAGACTGGTGCTTCTATGTATCAGTCTTTTTTTTTTAATCACACCTGGCGATATCAGACATTAGTCCTGACTCTGCATTCAGGGATTACTCCTGGTGGTATTTAGGGAACCATATGGGATGCCAGGAATCAAACCTGGGTCGGCCGCATGCAAGGCAACCGCTCTGCCTACTGTACTATCACTCTGGCACTGTGTCCATCTAATAAAGACATCTTTTCTTACTTGGAGACAAATGCTCTATAACAGATTTGGAGTCTATAAAATGTTAATAACTTCAAGGAAATTCTAACTCTTTCTGGAAGACTTATTATATAATTACTATAAAATCTTCATTGTTGGGTTGTTAAATAAAATTCTTTCAAAAATGTTTTTATCTTTGTATTTCTTTTCCTTTATAAAATATGTTTAGTTGTAAACTTTGTTGACGGAAATTGAAAAGACATAATACATCTTTGACCAGATTAAAAACATATAACATAAAATGTACTAAACGCAAATATAATCACATTAAGTTTTCGTTTATTGACTAGTTACTAAATCTACAATTATATATTCAAAATGAGGTCTTGCCTCTTACATTTTCTTTCTTTTTTTTATGTTTTAAGCACTGTGGACCAAAAGGAAAGGTAAGCTTAATATTAATGAAATTAGAGCATGGATATAACAGTACAATGACAGATTATATGCTTTGAAACACATCCATTGAATTAGTGTTCATTATTAAACTTATTATTTTAATTAAAGAAGGCAGTAGTATGACAATAGTAGACTTCTGCAAGTGGTGTTTAGGATGATTCTTAATGGAAATGTTTTTTAGACTAGTTATACTTTTATATTTCTATTTTCTATTTTCCTTTTTAAAGCTGTAGTATTTTAGTCCTTGCTATTGAAGTTGATTTCAGTTACAGCATCAAATTCCTTTTTTTTTTATTAGTGATAATGTCTTTCTTATATAAACTTCAGAGGGGAAATAGAGTTAGAATAATATAATTGGGTAAGGGTAAAACTCTAAATATTGAATATTCCTATTCTGTTTCTACTGTGATCCATAAATATGTAACAGAATTTTATGATTACCACTTGTTTGTTCCCTTTGTAATGATACTGACAGGCACATCCTTCAGTAAAACTGTTAAGTATTGTAATTATATAAGCAAGTTTCCAGTACACGTTTCTTTGAATAGAATCGTAAAAGGACCATAATTATTTTAAAATAAAATATACACAAGAGTTTATCCCTGTGATGTGTATATGCTTTTCTTATCTTTTAAAATTAGATTAAATTTATTTTTTTATTAAACTTTTTTTATTGTACCCTGTGAGATATACAATTACAAAGATGTTCATGACTGTTCCAGCACCCGTCCTTCCACCAGTGCCCTATTCCCACCACCAGTGTCTTGTTCTTATGTTCTCAAAAGCCTCAAAAGAATCCTCCCTCATATAAAATAGCTTACTAGCACTTTTGTGAGATCAGTACTTTAATAAAATTGTTAAAGGTCAAATTTTTTGCCTAATTATACAATTTTAAGTGCATACATAATTTTAGTATATAGAAGAATCAAAGACAGCTTGTGATAGTTTGCAAAGTATATGTATTCTATCTTTATGAACACCAATTTCTGAAGCGTATTTAGAGATCATTTTAGCATAAAGTATTTTTTAAATGAAATGAGCAAATAATCTTCCCATATCTTAGGAAAAAAATATTTCACCATTGATTTTTCTTTTATCTATCTATTTGTTTATTTATTTTGCTTTTTGGGTTCCACCAGCCAAGCTCAGGGGTTACTCCTGGCTCTTTGCTCAGGAATTACTCCTGGTGGTGCTCAGGGGACCATATGGGATGCCGGGGATCGAACCGGGTAGGCCATGTGTAAGGCAAACGCCCTACCCACTTCCTACCCACTCCGGCCCTTGGTCTTTCTTTTAATCATTACTTGTCAGATTTAGAATATTTTATGTATCAACTTTTCAGTCATAAATGACCATTTTGGAGAAAGCCATTAATAAAATGTTCTAAATAAAATTGTTAATTTAGACTGAAGAGTATATAATAATGCATCAGACATACTTATGTTTTATCCAGATCAGATATTTCCTATATGTGACAGTAGATAAAATATACTATTTTATTTTTTTTATTTATTTTATTTTATTTATTTATTTTATTTTTTTTTTTTTGCTTTTTTTGAGTCACACCTGGCGGCGCTCAGGTGTTACTCCTGGCTCTGCACTCAGGAATTACTCCTGGCGGTGCTCAGGGGACCATATGGGATGCCGGGGATCGAACCCTGGCTGGCATGAACCAGCCGCGTGCAAGGCAAACGCCCTACCCGCTGGGCTATCGCTCCGGCCCCCAAATATACTATTTTATAACCAGCATAATATAAGGATCTTATAGATCCTTATATTTTATATATATAATAATTAATATTATATATAATTATATATTATATTATATATAATATGCAATATTATATATAATATATAATAAATAATATATAATATTATATAATATTATATTATATATTATAAGAGTCTTTTTTCGCTTTTGAGGTTTTATATTTATTTCTTTTTTACTGTTTTAAACTACTTAATGTTTATTTCTATGGTATAAAATTGTCTTTGATATATTAAGCAAAAATTTCAATATCTCTATGTGCCAAACACTCTTTGAGAAGACAGAAACCCCATCCCTGAAACATTCGGTATAGAAATATACTGGAATAATGAGTCTGAAGTTAAAAAATTAAGTAATTAACATTACCACTAGGCTCCCTCCCTCCCTCCCTCCCTTCCTTCCTCCCTTCCTTCCTCCCTCCCTCCCTCCCCCTTCTTTCCTCCCTCCCCCTTCTTTCCTCCCTCCTTTTTTGGGGAGCCTGTGGTGCTCAGGACTTACTCTTGGTTCTGCAATCAAGGATTTTTCCTGGTTGCGATTGGGTCCGATATTGGGTTGCGATGGGTTGCCAAGCATTGAACCTTGGTCAGCTGCATGCAGGGCAAGTGTTGTTCCTGCTGTACTATCTCTGGCCCACGTATCTTAATTTAAAATGGGGCTGATGCCAACTTTAAAAATATTTTATTGAATCACTATTAGATGGATGATTACAAAGCTGTTAATGATTTAATTTCAGTCATACAGTGTTCCAGCAGATGGCAACTTTCAAGAGATTTGAGGAACAAAAAATATATAATTACACAAAACTGATTCCTTTATTTCTATGATTCTTTTTTGAGGGTAGCCACACCCAGTTGTGCTTAGGGTTTATTTTTGACTCTTCACTCAGGAATTAACTCCTGGCAGTGCTGGGGGGACCATACGAGGTGTCCGGGATCGCACTCTGTGTTTCTTCAAAGCAAACACCTGTCTGCTATACTGTCATTCTGGCTCCTAAATCCAACATTTCTGCCAAAGGAGTATGTGATCATAATTCTTTGCCTTTGGAAGTGATACTATTCCATTGACTTGATCAGAAGCAATAACTTTATAAAATACCCTGTGATTAATGCATTCTAATTTATCTGAACATCTTTGTTACCAGTAGTTGGATTCAGACCAGTTGTCCTTTATAGAGTCTAAATGAAATTAGAGTGTTTAGCATAACATGAATAAACTAAGAACAACTTTTGTATCAGTAGATTTTACTTTGTATATAAGGTTTTTTTTTTCCCCTCTCAAAATGTTTTCAGATCTTTAAATTATCCTTAAATATTTGTGGGACTGTAAATTGCTTATATGATTCATTTGTAAGAATGAATGTTTAATTTAGTAAACTAAGGTCATTGTGGAAGGTTAATCATTTATAGAATTTTTTACTTGTACTGAATTTTTTGACTTTTATTGTATGTTTAGTACTAACGCCTAGACTTTCCCTAGTTCCTAAATGAGATTTTAAAGAACATAAAACTTATGATTGGAAGGTTCTTTGTTTTTTTTTTCTTTTCTTTTTTTTTTTTGGCTTTTTGGGTCACACCCAGCGACGCTCAGGGGTTACTCCTGGCTCTGCACCCAGAAATCACCCCGGCGGTGCTCAGGGGACCATATGGGATGCTGGGACTCGAACCCGGGCGGCACAGGCTGGCCGGTGTGCAAGAGCAAGCGCCCTATACGCTGGGCTATCGCTCCGGCCCCTGGAAGGTTCTTTGAATTTTCTTACAAAGTTAGTATTGTTAATACTGAAGTTATCCTGTGAAATTCTTTAATAAGGTATGCTTTTATTTTTATCATTTGTTGTAATGCTAAGATTAATTTCTACTAATTTATGTAGTGAAACAACAAACACTGGTTATAGATGGTGGTAAAGCTCATAGAATTTGGCATATATACCATAGTGCATAAAATTGTAATGTTCAGTAGGGGCATGAATATTGCATAATGTTTTTGATGTTTATTCTTCATTGGCAATGCATGGTTCACTGTGCTATGTTAAACTGTAACATGCACAGTCCACTAATACAGAAATTTTATCAATCTTTATGTACATATTTTCTTGGTATTTCAGATGAATTTTGTCAGATATTACCAAATAAAACTGCTTAGAGCATATTCCAGATAATTATTCATGCTGGTTTAAATCAGCAAATCCAAGATATTTGTATTTCTGTATTTTATGATCACCTTTTAACAACTGCTTTTTTCCTTTTAGTCTTAGTACTTAAGGGTATCTCTGTTTACCATATAAATGTATATAAAGCCTGGGGCGGAGCGAGAGCCCAGCGGGTAGGGTGGTTGCCTTGCACGCGGCTGGCCCATGCCGGCCAGGGTTTGATCCCTGGCATCCTATATGGTCCCCGAGCACCGCCAGGAGTAATTCCTGAGTGCAGAGCCAGGAGAAACCCCTGAGCATTGCTGGGTGTGACCCAAAAAAGCAAAAAAAAAAAAAAAAAAGTATATAAAACTTGAGTTTTAGGACTTTACCATAGGAGTATCATCATACTTTGCTACAGCTTTGTTGGCTTTTGTTGAATTTTAAAATTGGTACCTTAATTTTTCCTAAGTATGCAGTTATGAAAAATAAGAAAATTTAAAGAATTGATTGCTAGACCTGCTTACATATATTTAAAAGCCAAATTCACTTTTTTAGGTTGAAATAAGCAATATAAAATTGATTTTCTTCACCAAAGTAACAGTAGTATTTTTACATTATTCCTGGGAAACCTACAAAACAGTAATTCTTGTAGGCTTCTCAAGTTTTGCTTATAAATGAAGACAAGGCAGAAGACATAATCATGGAGAAAAAAATAAGAAAACAAATCAGCTGTCAATATCCATGACCTCCAGTTCTATCTTGACCGTGAATCACAAGTGTTCAGTATATACCTGCTAAAAGCTCATGTAGGCTCAACAAGGGACTGTAAATAGCAACAACCAGCTATCGAACAATAATGGCAGACATCTATTCGAGTTGTAATTTGTTACTTTAAGTCCAAATATATATATACACACACACACACATATAGTCTTTCGTGTGAAATTATATGGACTATTAAAACAAGTGCATTTTATTTTGAGCTCAATGTACTGTAGTTAGGAAATCAAGTCCTACATCTTTGTAAAGAACTAGCACTGTACTATTTTAACACAATTCTAATCCTCATAGCATCTTAAAATTTTGGCAATGTGGAAATTGCTAGTTATGCCAAATATTGTTCAGATTTTATGAAAGTATCATATATCAATATTGATTCAGTCTCCCAGCATTAAGATTGTAAATTTTCCCGAGTTGTATGACCATGGGCAAATAAAACTTATTGTGCCTCAGTTTCCTAATATCACTTGATCACTTGACATCCCGTTATTTGTCGATTTGCTCAAGCGGACGCCAGTAATATTTCTATTTGACCCTATCACGTGCCAGTATAGCCCAACGGCATCTGGTTGCTTCAGGAATACAAAGAGCCTCAAACCGTTCGTTCAGGGTCTTGGCGAAGAAGTCTGACCATCTTGTAGGTGGGCAGCCACGTGATCTTTTGACATCCCGTCGTATCCAGTCGGTAACGGCTCTAGTCCAGCAGTCCTCTCCAAATTGCATTACATGTGCAGCCCATCTGATTTTCGATGCCTTGGCAAATGAGACAACGTCCCTGTCTCATTTGCCAAGGCATCGAACATCGACGGAGGTCGGAGCTCCTCCGTCTTTACAAAGATTTTCCTTACTATGTAAGGAAAGTTAGAAAGATAGCACAGCACAGACGTATACTATGTAAAGAAAGTTAGAAAGATAGCACAGCACAGACGTATACTATGTAAAGGCGTGCTAATACGTACGTATGTACTAATACATAGTATGCGTAAAGTATACTATGTAAAGACATACTAAGATAGCACAGCACAGACATATACTATGTAAAGACCTACTAATGTATACTACATTAGTACATAATATATTATGTGCTAATGTATATGATCTATAAGATTATTGTTAGGGTTGGAAGAATTAACACGAAGCACTTAGAACAGTACTTGACACAGATAATCCCTTTTTGTTAACTTTGGGGACCAGCATCCAGCTGTATTTTTGGGGCTGATCCTGGCTTTGCAATCAGGGATAACTACTGGTGGTACTCAGGGAACCATGCAATGCTGCTCTCGATCCTGGACCTTCTGCTTGCAAAGCCGTTGCTTATAGGTCTGTTTGGCATCTCTTTGCCCCTACTTTTATTTCTGTTGTCTTTTTTTTTTCAATTTTAAAAAATTTAGTTCTAAATTCTACAGTATAAGAATATGAAGTCTCGGGCCAGTGCAGTAATACAGTGGGTAGGATGTTTGCTCTGCACAAGGCCAACACGGATTTGATCCCTGGCACACCATATGGTCCTCCAGCACCACCAGAAGTGACCCCTGAGCACAGAGCCAGCTTTAAGCCGTGAATACAGCTGGGTATGGCCCAGCCTCTTTTGCCTCTCATATGAAATCCTTGTAGGAAAATTTCTTCAGAGTTATTATTTCTCAGTGATAGGTAGTGATCACTAGTGTGAATGGACTAGTGTGAATGTATTCGCAAGTACAGAATAGTGCTTTTTAATTCTGATTTAAATTAAAAAGGGAATATTTTAAAATGCTTTTATTTAAGTTTGGGAAAGCACTGTTAGACCTCCATGTTTATTGTGCTTTTGGTTTATCTCCTTATTTATACTTTTGTTTGGGGCTACAGTTGGTGGCTTGCTCTTAAATCTGTGCTCAGGAACTACTCTTGATGGTGCTCTGGGAGCTATATGAGGTGCTGGGGATTGAATCCAGGTTGGCTATGTGCATGAGAAGCATCCTACGTGCTGTGCTCTTTCTAACCCATGTATTCCCTTATTTAATGTGTTTGTTTATCCTCGCATTAGCCTTAGATTTTTGCATTTTCTGAAATTGAGTTTACACTATTTTAGAATACTTATTTGCTAGGAATTGCGTTTAAAATTATGAAAATCAGTTGCTAAGTATGACAATAAAATAGTTAAAGTTATTCTTTATATACCTATCATATAGTCATAGTTCAAGACTAATATACTTGTTTGCTCCTGGTTGCTAATTTTCTGCATAACACTCTCAGTAATTTTGAAATTGTCTTCAAGGCCATTATCTTATTAATGTGTCTTACCTTTTTTTTTTAATTAATTTTGTTTTGGGGGCCATGCTTGGTGATGCTCAGGAACTGTTCCCAGTTGTGTGCTTGAGAGTTGCTCCCAGCAGGAGTGAGGTGACCATGCTGTACCAGGGATCTAGCTCAGACCTCCTGTATTCTAAGCCTAGTTTTCAACCCTATGAGCAGTCTTGATCTGGCCCCCACATTTGATTTTCTATCTTTCTTACCTTTGGGGGACCAGGGGTGGTGGTTGGCATTCCTGGCAGAGGCCAGGGAACCATATGGGATAAGTTCAAGGGTCAAATCTGGTCTGACATATGCAAGGCAAGCACCTTATTTGCTGTGCAATCTTGTTGGTCCCTTTTGAATTTTTTCATAGTAGCCAAATATTTGCATCAACATTAGGAGAATTGTGTATTATAGGTGAGTTTTTTTTAAATCAAAATACATAATGACAAAGAAGTATCACAGGTTCTTTATTATTCAAACGTTTTTGTAAACATTATGAAGGCAGTTTTGATAGAAAAGGCAGTTTTTTAAATCATTTATGAAGGCAGTTCAAAAAGAAGATAAAGTTTTGTGCATTTAGGAATAATACAAGTGTCCAAAGAAACTACTTTGAAAAAACACTCATTTGGATGAATTAATTAGATTTCTATTTAAAAATGTTTGCTATGGGCATTAAATGATTGACAATAATAAAGTTCACTCCCATTAGAGATCTTAAACTATTAAACTTTATAATATATCACAATAGTTTTATTTTATAGTTTAATAAAAGTATTATAAGTATTCCTTTAATTCTTTCCTTCAGAAAAAAATATATTTTCTGTTAGAATAAACTTCCTAAAATTTCATTTTCTAGGAAAGAATACCCACCTCATTTCCAAAAATTTGGAAATAATCCTGTAAGGTTAAGTCGACCCCAAGGAATTGGTAAGTATGTCATTTTACTTGATTGAACTGTAAAGAATTTTAGATAGTTACATGCAAAGTAGACGGGTTATGACAACAGCTTTAGGATAGTGCCAGGTATAATTGAAATACTAAAAAAGCATTCATCATTGATGTAAGACTTTATTTAGTTTGACTGAAACCAAGGAATGATAGTACCATCAGGTGATTCCAGCTTCAACTGTTTTTTTAAGCATTCTTGATAAATTATTCTAATTATTAACTATTTGTGGAAATATGGCTTCAGATTTTTTTTTCTGTATTGTCATAATACTGTGTTATAATTATGTTGGTTTAGATGGCTTTGATCTTAAACTTTTGACATACTAGACTACCTCTGAATAAAAGAGAGACATATGATTCACCTGTAATAAAAGTAGATGTTGGGAAAAAATTGTGAGTACTGATAGTTGTTTTTTAATTAAAATAATTTTCTGTACTGATACTGTGTTGCAAAACTAAAATAAGGGGCCAAGAAGTATTTTAGCAGAATAGAACACTTGCCACTTGTGAAGCTTTCTAGGGGAAGACAAAAATAGCGTATTAAAAAATGTCTTTTTTGCAAATTAATTTTCATTACCCAGAGCAGAGATTCTCAACTTATTTGATCTTCCACTTCCTTTTAGGGGTGGGGGTGGGGGGAGCTACTCAGGGCCCCCTGTGGAAATCTTCCTTATTTAAACAAATCCTAAGTTCCATCTAAGGCTATAACTTAAGCACTCCACCCTCACTTCCTGGACAGAAGTATTGCCCACTTTGGAAAACACTAATATAGAACACTAAATTTTTTTTTTTTTGAGGGACAAAGGTGTTTGGGCACTTGGCCGTGCTTTGGGGGGTAGCTCCTAACAGTGCTCAAGTGATTAAACAGGTCAGTTACATGCAAGGCAAGTGTCTTATCCCTGGTACTCTGTTGACCTGGAGTAGTGATTCTTAGTACTGGAGTCCATCTTGTTTATTTCAGGTCTTTGCATGTTTAAAAAGTGATTGTTATCCAGAATATATTTAGTGTAATTGTTTCATGGTGAATATTTCAAACTTTGTTATATCCATTCTGAATATTGTAGTTGTTTCAAGGTGTGAATTTTTTTAACTTTGCAGTGTGTCATTGAAGTTATTTTGACTAAATTCAAGAAAGCTGGAAAATTCATAGTTAGAACTTGTCTCATTATTTGCTTCTTCCATTGTTCATCATTCAAGATTCCTATAAAATCAATTTTATTTACATTTCCTACAATAAAGTGAAAAAATAGACACTACAGAGGAATTAATTATGTAATTTGTTTAAGGATGCAGAGTGGTATTTTACCATATTTTTAAACTGGTACTTAACTATGGGTCCCTATTTTTTTTTTTTTTCTTTTGGGTCATGCCTGGCAATGCTCAGGGGTTACTCCTGGCTCTGTGCCTAGGAATTACTCCTGGCGGTGCTCGGGGACAATATGAGATGCCGATGATTGAACCCGATTGGCCGCGTGCAAGGCAAATGCCCTTCTCACTGTGCTATTGCTCTCAGTCCCAGCACTGTATTCTTGCTAGATCAGAAAGATAATTCTATTTATTTGAGAAGAACAGCATAATAGGTATTATAATTTCCATTATACAAACTAATTTCAGAAAGATGCAGTGATTTCATTAAGTATGTGATTTTAGATATCAGTTGGCCAGCCTTGTTACAAATAATTTTATGAGTTTATTTAACAACTTACGAAAATAGATTTGAGAAATTTTGTTATGAAGGTGAGAACAACCTTAAAAAAAATTTTTTTTTTTGGTGGAGGGGAGTCGGAGCGATAGCCCAGCGAGTAGGGCGTTTCTCTTGCGTGGCTGGCCCATGCCGGCCCGGGTTTGATTCCCAGCATCCCGTATGGTCCCCGAGCACCGCCAGGAGTAATTCCTGAGTGCAGAGCCAGGAGAAACCCCTGAGCATTGCCGGGTGTGGCCCAAAGCAAAAAAAAAAAAAAAAAAATTTTTTTTGAAGGGGTGGGGGTTAAGTATGTTCTCAGGGCTTATTCTTGACTCTGAACTCAGGAATCATTTCTGGTGGGTGTACAGGATGCTGCAGATCAAACCCTGGTCATGCAAGGCAAGCACTCCACTGTACTGTCATTCCAACCCCTCATGGATTGTTCTTATTTCTCATACACTATCTGTTGTCATACTTCTATTTCATGCTGGTTTAGTTTCAAAGATTTCATCTTAAATTTCTGATTATCTTCTTCTCTGTCTTAGTGTCTTTTTTCTTTCCTTTTTGGGTTACACCTGGTGATGCTCAGGGTTACTCCTGGCTCTGCACTCAGGAATTACTCCTGACAGTGCTTGGGGTACCATATGGGATGCGGAGATTGAACCTGGGTCAGCAACATGCAAGGCAAACACCCTCCCCCACTGTATTGTTGCTCTGGCCCTTCCTTCCTTCCTTCCTTCCTTCCTTCCTTCCTTCCTTCCTTCCTTCCTTCCTTCCTTCCTTCCTTCCTTCCTTCCTTCCTCCCTCCCTTCCTTCCTTCCTCCCTCCCTCCCTCCCTCCTCTCCCTCCCTCCCTCCCTCCCCTCCCTCCTCCCTCCCTCCCTCTAACAGGTTAGTTTTGGGAGCTGGAGAGAACTCAAAGTGCAGAAGGTTCAGTTTCCAATACCACATGGAAGGGAATGGATCAATACAAATAATTATAACAAAATAAAATATGTACTGAATCAATACACAAATAATGCTTAATGCTCTAAGAATTGTTAATTGTGTTGAATGTGAGACAGAGCTAGCTCCTTAACAAAGAATAATTTTGAATTTACTAACTCGACCTTTGTTTGAAGAACTGCTTACATAAAAGGTTAAAACAGAAAGCACCTGTGAAAATGAATTTCTCTGAGGTAAAGTTGATTGGAAATAAAACTGAAAAATCAACAAAATTTTCTGCTTTCCAAGATACAGATTTACACTATCTTTTTCTTTTTCTACTACAATCATTGAAAACATAGCCACATTTTAGTATTATATTACTTTCCTTATTATTTTTCAAAATATTTTATTATATCACCGTTAGAAATACAATTACAAGATGTTAATGTTTGAATTTTGGTTCTACAGTGTTCCAACATCTATCCCTCCCCCCCCTGTCCATCTCCCATCACCAGTATTCCCATCTCCGCCCCTTCCCCCAGCCTGCCTCCATGGCAGGTTCTTTAGCTCCTTTCTCTCTCACTTTCTCTCTCCTTCTTGCTTCCCTTCTTTTCTTTTCTTTCTTTTTTTTTTTTTGCTTTTTTTGGGTCACACACAGCGATACTCAGGGATTTCTCCTGGCTCTACACTCAGGAATTACTCCTGGGGGACCATATGGGATGCCAGGATTGAACCCGGCCGGCATGGTCCGGGTATCGTCTCTGGTCCCTTGCTTCCCTTTCTTACACATTGTAGATTGTAATATATTTTACAACATGATTGGTTCCACTAATTTGATGTACGGGTCCAGACCACGAAAATGGCAGCTATTATGGTGAGTGAGTCTCATCCGGCTGCCTCTGAGGCCCTACAGAGGTAATGGGCCCTCCCAAAACCCACCTTGCTTCCTGGGAACTTCATGGTCAGCTGAGCTAGCGGAGGATGGCAGCTCTCCCCCGTGCGTCTGAGTCTCTGCATCATGGCCGAGAGCCCTGAGGCAGTTCGTGGGTGGGGCCACCAGGCCTCTGGGACAGGTCAGAGAGGGGAAGGGGCACCCTCCATCTCCAGCAACACCCAGTGACGTCTGTCTCCGAGAGCCGCCTACCTGGACTTAAACTCAGCTGCTCTGAGCTGTCCTTGAAATCAGTGTCTCTCTTGCATGGGTTCTGATGAGCTGTGGGGTCTGGACAGTGATAATGGTGGCTACTGTGGTGAGCAAGTCTCATCCGGCTGCTTCCGAGACCCTACAGAAGTGTTGGGCCCACTCCCAAAATCCATCTTTCCTCCTGGGAGCCTCATGGTTGGCTGAGCTAGAGGAGAGCCGGCTAACCGCTCTCCCCAGTGCTTCTGAGTCTCTCATCTTTCTCTCTATCTCTTCTTTATTTATTTATTTATTTATCTATTTATTCATTCATTCATTCATTCATTCATTCATTTATTTATTTATTTATTTATTTGTTTATTCATTCATTTTTGCTTTTTTGGGTTACAACCGGCGATGCTCAGGGGTTTCTCCTGGCTCTGCACTCAGGAATTACTCCTGGCGGTGCTCAGGGGACCATATGAGATGCCGGGGATCAAACCCGGGCCAGCATGGGCCGGCCGCGTGCAAGGCAAACGCCCTACCCGCTGGGCTATCACTCTGGCCCCTCTATTTCTATCTCTGTATTTCTCTCTTCTCCTACACCTTGTGACTTGCCTTATGGTTTATGATACAATTATTATGTGTATATTCAGTAGTGAGTTCTAGTGTGCCATTGTAGTTCCTCATTCCGTATCAACCTCCCTAATTTGTTACTGCTACAATGATCATTATGGTGTACAGATGTGAAAGATCTTTGTTATCTAAACTTCTTGGCGGCTGCAACTATCACAGGTGTGCCTTTGGTCTGCCCCTTGTCTGGTTCATCTGGTTGCAGAGGCTGCGGAGCCTGTAGCCACGTCCACCAGCATGGAGAGGGGGGGCCCAAATCCCTGCTCCAATTCTGGCCAGCGTAGCTTCACCCCACATGACTGCTTTACCCTAGGAGCTACATTGCTCTCAGCCGGGGACCAGCCGATTCCTCAGAGACTCCATGGGCTGCTCCATGTGGCCGGGCAGCGCAGCTGTGCGTCTGGTCTGTCCCTTGTCCAGTTCATCTCTATTGTTACTGTTTTTGGTATGTCAAATACACCACGGGTAGCTGGCCAGGCTTTGCCATGACTCTGGGTTCATCCCAGGGGCCCAGTCTTTTCCTGTGTCAGACCATCCACCATGTAGGGCTCACTGGGAAGAGCCCTGGGTGTGTAGACAAGCCTGTCTCCTGTCTGCCACCTGCCAATGCAGCCGGGCACTGCAGCCACACCTGCAACACCTCGAGGGGCAGGTGGCCCCCTTCCTTTATTATTGGGTAAAGATTTTTTTTTTTTTTTTTTTTTTTTTGCTTTTCAGGTCATACCCAGCAATGCTAGGGGTTACTCCTGGCTCTGTGCTCAGGAAAAACTCCTGGTACTGCGTGGGGGACCATATGGGATAGCGGGGATTGAACCAGCCGGCTGCATGTAAGGCAAATGCCCTACCCACTGGACTATCGCTCCGGCCCTTATTGGGTAAAGAATTGAAGCAAGAAAAATTAGAATTAGAAGAAAATAGGTTAATCAAATGTAATGCATGAGTGGGAATAAGGAGTACATTTAGGAGCTTCTTTGATGTTTTTTTCCCCTTTTCTCTTTACTTTTGTGGTTGCAGTGACCAAGAATTATATCCTTCTTGATTTTGGCACTTACACATTTGATTTTAGTGTTTGCAGGAGTTTATTCACATTTGGGGTGTTCACACACTCAGCAATGCTGCTTATTGGGAGTTGTTCACTTCAATCGCAGTGCTAGAGCATATGCTTGCAAGGGCATGGGGGGAAGTGGTGTCACACTTAGTGTTGTCATGCTCACACCCATTCTGGTTGTAGAGCTCAGGATTGCTGATTCTCACACATACAGTTTGCCAAGCCAGGGGCTTTCAAGCGCCTTACCGCTGGACTACTGCTCTGGCCCCAAGCCAGGAGTTTTACTACTACGCCATGTATGTTGCTCACCCATCTTTTAATTGCAGTGTGAGATGAGGGTTGTGCACTTTTAATTATGCTCACCACCTGATGGTCCCAGACCCAGAAGGATCAGGTGGGCAACACCAACGATAGAACATAAGACCCTCACAATTGCAAGGCAGGTATTTTTTTGGAGATAAACCAACCCCAAGCCCCTTCTTCGGTATTTCTGGAAATTGAAGAAATGGCAGGCTTATTTATCTATTCATTTATTTATTTATTTGTTTATTTATTTATTCATTCATTCATTCATTCATTTATTTATTTTAAATTTTACTACACCATTTTTAGACATATGTTTGCAATATACTCATGCTTGAGTTTTGGTTCTACAGTGTTCCAAAACCCATCCCTCCACCCGAACCCATCTCCCATCACCAATATCCCC
>JAJIBD010011182.1:0-52309 GCA_021461705.1 Cryptotis parvus
TATACCTCTTTTTTAATTTGTCCTTAATAGATTACATACCTGTGCATATATTTACTTTACATTTATACTTATAAATATTATTTCAATATAGACTTACTACCTAAGTATAAATATATTGGTATATTTTGCCCTGAAACTCTATTCTAGAAATATTACTGAAAGGATAAAGGAACTTTTATATAGGGGCTACACCTAACATTGTTCAGGGGCCCAGCAAGCCCTACAACCACCACTGCAGTGGTACTGAGTGGGGATGGAAAACATCATGTTATGCCTGAGATCAGAGTCTGCATGTGCTATGTATATGCCTTACAATTTGAGTTATTATCCCTGGCCCTGGGTGAACATTCTAAATGGCAAATATTTTCTTTTATTTTATTTTATTGAATCACCATCTAATAGAGGGCCATTATAAAGCTGTTCGTGGTTGGGTTTCAGTCATACAATGTTCCAACACCCTTCCCTCCACCAATGCACATTTCCTAAGACCAATGTGCCCTGTTTCATGCCCCCCATACACACAATCTCACAACCTGCCTCTATGATAGGCTCTCTCTCTCTTTCTCTCTCTCTGTCTCTCCTTTTGCATATTCTGGTTTGCAGTACAGACACTGAAATGTTACATGTATATCCCTTTACCTACTTTCCATACTCAGTTCTAGTCTAGCATTGCCATTACCAACTATTATTGGCAAACTGGCCCCATCTCTATCTTACCTCACCTCTGTCCCCTGCACACTTGTGATAGATTCCAACCATTGACAAGTCCTCCTGTTAAATTATCAATATTTTCTATCACTAACAATTTGCATTCTTTTTACAAGAAAGAAGTTTTTTTTGGGTCACACCCGGCAATGCTCAGGGGTTTCTCCTGGCTCTGTGCTCAGGAATCACTCCTGGCGGTGCTCAGGGGACCATATGGGATGCCGGGGATCGAACCCGGGCGGCATGGGCTAGCCGTGTGCAAGGCAAACGCCCTACCTGCTGGGCTATCGCTCCAGCCCCAAGAAAGAAGATTTAAATCAGAAATATTAAGGCCCATTGCTACCAAAATAATAACTGGCAATGAATTCAAAGTTATGAGCCTAATAATAGGTCAATAGCCCAACATGATTCAATTTGTCTATTTTCATGAATGTTATTTATAAATATAATTTATATAAAACCAGTACTTAGATCTTTCTCACTGAAAAGCAAGAAACAAACAGAAAATTTCAATGTAAAATTTATGCTGATTACTGACAAAGCAGACTGGTTTTGAATAAAAGCAAGCTGCATTAACGAGCCAACACTGGAAGAAACATGTCATGTTATTTTCCTGTGGCATGATGTGATTAGCATTAAATTAAATGTAATTCAATTTTCACAGAACTTTCTGCTTGAATGTCATTGGACCATAATATGATGTCATTTTACCACTGGAGTAATGTTGATCTCTCACTAAAATTCAGGCAGTGTTTCTTCTTCTACAGGAACCTTCCAGATGCACACACTGCCCTCATTCTTGTTTACTATTTTTTGTTTAAACTTGCAGAAACAAATTATAATAATCATATACTTAAGGCTTCTATACATTTCTAAACTCAAATTTACAAAATAAATTGAAGCAAAGCTATAAAAATTAATGAAACTCAAGGTTCACAGCACTCATTGATAAAATATACCATTGCTAATGTGAAGTTGCCTTTTGCAATGAGACTTGGTGCCCACATCTTGGGAGGACACCAGGATTTCTTGTATTCCTACAACTTAAATATGCCTCAGCCTCCTCTTTATTCCATCTTTCCTATTTCTTCTATTTTACTATACCCATTTTTCCAATCTCCTTTAAATTGCATTAAATTAAAGACTACTTCCAAATTATTTTAAAAGTAACTTTTCCCTTTATTATTTGTATGAATTCATACCCCTAAAATGGGGTGGGGGAGGGGTGTTGCCCATCTCTGGTGGCACAATGAGATGCGTAGCATGAAGTATGAGGTTGGGAGGCTTAGATGCTGCCCTAGTCTCCCGATTCAATAAGTTCTTTGAGAAGACAAGTTGTGTTTATTTTTATTTTCCTTTTTTTTGTGTGCAGTGCCAGGGACAGAATCCAAGACTATTTCCACTTAAGACAGGCCTGCTTCCCTCATACCAATAATTATTCCTGAACTTCTTCCTGA
The DNA here is from genome assembly GCA_021461705.1 of Cryptotis parvus. Classification (NCBI taxonomy): domain Eukaryota; kingdom Metazoa; phylum Chordata; class Mammalia; order Eulipotyphla; family Soricidae; genus Cryptotis; species Cryptotis parvus. Next base: position 2,163 of record JAJIBD010011182.1, read on the forward strand.
ACAAGTCTTCAAGGCTTAATGAATAAAAAGCTCCATAGGTCAACCAGAGAGAGAACACAGAAGTTAAGGTGCTTACCTTGCATGTAGCTGACCCTGGCACCACTTCTGCCTTCCCAAGACCACCAGGAGTGATCCCTAAACACAAAGCCAAAAGTAAGGCCTGAAGCACAGCCAGGTCTGACCCAAAAACAAAGGGGGGAAAAAGAGGTATAAAAGTCTAAAAACATCTCTCCTTTCTCTCTCTCTGCAAATAACAGAAAGGCAGGGAGAGAGCACAGGGTAATATCCTGGCCCAGATAAGACCTCAACCCTCAGAAGGATAAAAGCTCATGCTGAGTTGATTGGCAGAACACTTAAAAAACAGAATGTAACTAGGACCAGAAAGATAATAGAAGAATTTCTGCAAGGAACTTTCCATGCAAGACTTGATTCCCAGCAGCATAGGTCCTTGGGCATCACTGGGTTGTGGCCCTAAAGGCCCCTGCGTACCCATAAGGGTGACTTGGTCGCCCAGTACTGCAAAGCCAAGAGTTATTGCATCCTAGAGCCCTGGAACTGAATCATTGGCCTAATCATGTCAGTCTTGCCAGCAGTGGCTCCAGGGCCCCCTGACCACTTTAGGAGGTCAATACCCTGCCTCAAAGCAAATCATATAAACAAATGGGACTGCAATGAAATGGGGTTGATTATCCAATAATTTAGAAGAAGGAGCTAAAGGAAGTTTCTAAAATATTGTGATTGCCAGCCATGCCATAGACATAAACATACAGCCTCCTAAGCAGTTCTTGATGACTCCAATAGTTTTGTGTTTTTTAAATAAGACTTACTCAATGCCTCCTCTTTATAATAATACTTTCCTTGATCTCTCTTGTCAAAATCCATTGTTCTCTACTCTTTATTTTCATAAGAGCACCTCTATCAAATCTTTTCATTATTCTTCCTACTGTTATTAGTTGTTTAAAAATTATTATGTTGCAAACCTCTTGAAAGCAGCAGTTAACTTTAATCATATTTGTATCCTTCAATCTCTGTGCTGTTGCTTAAAAATAGCAGATTGTCAATGCATTCAAATTGATTGGACTAAAAGCTGCTAAATTGTTATTTTGACCATTTATAATTGCAAGGCTTGTGAGTATGTCAAATGGTCTTTAAAACTAGCTATAGTAGTTGGAAAGTTAGATTTTATTAGCTAATACACAGTCACATAAATATACATTTACAAGTATATATAGATATCATAAGTATACATTTGTAAATATATCATTTAAAGTTTAAGAACATCTTTGGAAATATTTTAATCATATGTGTGAAAGCACTTTGTAAACCATGAACTTTATACAAATACTAATGGTTGCTATTAAGTTCTAAGATGAACACAGGTAGTATAATAATGTGCTTTTTGTTAAATATGATTACTCATAATATAGCATAATAAAACTTCATGACTGTTATTAATACTCCACTAAAATAAGAACTCATCATAAGATAACTCAGTTGAAATATTTTACCTTTGTCTACCAATAATATTTGGTTTTACTGAAAAATGAACAATAAGTAAGCTATCTTCAACGAATTTAATGGCCTACACAAACAAATTATAATATAGCAATAGATGTGTTGTAAAATACTGTTTTTCAGAAAGAAGTATCAAGGGCTTCTTGTCAACACCTTGGCCTAATGGAGGCGGAATCTATGGCTTCCACATCTGAAAGCTTTTAAAATAGCTTTCTGTTCACACTTTTCCTTTAGCATGATAAATAAGGTGTATCTTTTCTACATTGTTAATTTAAAATTGCTGTGGACACAGCTCATTGGAGGATCTAAGAAATCCAAACTATTTTGCTCAACAGTGACAGAAAATCCTTTCAAGAAGACAGTAATGAACAACAAGGACAAAAAAAAAAACTTTCAGTTTCTGGAGGCATACAAATTAAAAGCCTGATTATATTAACAGTGATCTACTGTTATAAAATATGACATGAAATTTAAAATGCAAAAGACACCTCTGAAATTAAAAAAGGAAGTTCAAAAAGTCTAAGACTGGAGGGAAGTTGAACTCACTCTGCTCCTGTCAGAAAACTGTAAACAAGCCCATTGATACTTGGTCAGATGTGCTGCTGTTATCAAATAGCTGATATCTGAGGGACTCGAAATTTCATCCAATGGTGAAAAACCTGAATAAAAAGAAATGTGTCAGTCTAAAATTATGCAATATTTTCAGAGCAAAAATGGAGGAACAATGACTCATGAAAGGAATAAGGGAATTCATTTTATTCCATTGACTCAGTTTACCACTTCGTTTTTTTAAATATTTTATTATACCACCATTTACCACTTCTTACCCTGTTGGTTGTTCTCGCAGGGGAGGCCTCCTCAACAGTGTACAGGGGTCACTGAGGCCATATCCAATGATACTCACACTAGTTAGGTAAACTTGATGCCCAGTCTTTTTTTTTTTATTAAATCACAATAGATACACAGTTACAAAGTTCATGATTGAGTTTCAGTCATACAATGTTCCAACACGCATCCTTTTTTAAAAAATATTTTATTATACCACCGTGAGATATACAATTACAGCGTTGTGCATGTTTGGAGGTTTTGTCACATAGTGTTCCAGCACCCTGCCCTCCACCAGCACCCATTTCCAGCCACCAATGTCCCCAATTCCCTTCCCGGTCCTATAGCCTGCCTCCATGGCAGGTTCTTTATCTCTCTTCTCTCTCTCTCTCTCTCTCTTTTCCTTCTCTTACATATTGTGGATTGCAATACTTAGAGGCCATCAAAAAATGTGCATTTTTTTGCCTGTATTTAATGCTCAGTTCTAGGTTGGCATTAGTCCTTTTCGACATTTATTCGCACATGTTCCCTTCTCTGTCTTACCTAACCTCTGACTCCCACACGTTTGTGGTAATTTCCACTTTTGATCCACGTTTCGCAAGACATTGGATTTTAGTATCATAATATGTGTGTGTGTGTGTATATATTTTTATATATATATATATATATATATGTCATGCAAATAAATGCAGTCATTCTATATCTCTCTCTTTCCTTCTGACTAATTTCACTCAACATGATCCTTTCCTTGTCCATCCATTTATAGGCAAATTTCATAACTTCATTTTTCCTGACAGCTGCATAGTATTCCATTGTGTAGATGTACCAAAGTTTCTTTATCCAGTCATCAGTTCTCGGGCATACTGGTTGTTTCCAGGTTCTGGCTATTGTGAATAGTGCTGCTATGAAAATAAAAGTGCAGATAGTGTTTTTGCTGTGTGATTTTGGCTTCCCAGGGTATATTCCCAGGAGTGGTATGGCTGGGTTAAAAGGGAGCTCAATTTCTAGTCTTTGGAGGAATGTCCATATTGTTTTCCAGAAAGGTTGTACAAGTCGACATTCCCACCAACAATGTATGGGGAGTCCTCATGGCCCTGGTTTCTACTGTCTTTTGGCATTATACTCATACTATGTTTCTTTACATCATGCAAATGAGTGCAACCATTCTATGTCTGTTCCTCTCCCTCTGATTCATTTCACTCAGCATGATACTCTCCATGTCCCCCCATGTAGTAATAAATTTCATGACTTTATTTTTCCTAATGTGATGCCCAATTCCTGAGCTACAGATTTAGTCTGCTTAGCTCTAGTAGTGCTGAGGTCACTAGGACCACTCCAGTGGTTCTTAGAAGCACCCAAGGCTCTACCTGAAGAGCCAGACAGTGCTGGGAATCAGACTCAGAGCTTAGATCGTGCAAAGCCTGTGCTCCAACCCTTTGAACTATCTCCCTAGCTTCCTATTTTGCTCCAATTCGTCTGTTAGGACTTTTTTATGGAAAATATTTCTATCTTTATTCAAAAAAATGAAGCAAGTCAACATATTAGAAGAACTCCCAAAAGTCAGAACTCAAGGAGAGAATTTCATTCTGGGGTCTTAGAAAACGTTTGATGAAAGCCATGCAGGGAAAGGAAAAACACTATGAACTTCTATTTTAAAGAATAATACTTGATGTGATCATACTTTCATCATTTCATTATCACTGTATCACTGTCACTGTCTTCCCATTCATCGTCGATTTGCTCGAGCAGGGCACCAGTAACATCTCCATATGTCCTGTCTCATGCTAGTAGAGCCCAAGGGCATCTGCTTGCTCCAGGAACATAAAGAGCCTCAAACCATTCCATCAGGTCATGGGAATGATGTCTATAATTGTTACGGGTATTTGGCATAACAAATACAACACAGGTAGCTTGCCAGGCTCTGCCATGTGGTAGCATACTCTTGTAGTCATCTCAAAATCCAGCATTTATTGATGAACTGCACGGCGGCATAGGGCCTCGCGAGCCGGGCTTGATAGGCTGGATGTGGGAAAATGGAGGCCCTCATGAAGTCGGGGGTCGTCTGGCTTGTTGTGAGGCTCTGGGCCAGATTAAAAAGACTGCTGCAGGGTGCATCTCGATGAGCCGGGCTGTGATAGGCTGGTCTGCTGGGTGGAGTGCTGACGAGGGGGGAAGTCTGGATGTGGAACATGGAGGCCCTCATGGAGTGGCAGGTCGTCTGGCTTTTTTTTTTATGTCATTTGTTTTAATTTGTATTATACCACTGTAAGATATACAATTACAAGGATGTTCATAATTAGGTCTCTGTCTTACAGTGTTCCAGTGCCCATCCCTCCACCAGTGCCCCAATCCCACCACCCAAATCCAACCCCAGCCTACCCCTATTGCAGGCACATTTTCTTTCTCCTATCTCTCTTTCTCTGTCCCTGTATTTCTCTCTCTCGCTCTCTTCTCTCACACTGTGTGGCTTGCCCTACAGATATTAATGGTTTATGATGTCTCTATGTGCATATTCAATAGTGAGTTCTAGTGTGACATCATAATTCCTCATTTCCCATAACCAATCCAGTTTGTTGCAACTAGAATGATCATTACAGTGTATAAATGTGAAAGATTAGGGGAAGGATCTGGTCCTAAATTCCATTATTGTCTAAGATTGCTGCATGGCAACAGAGCAGCTGCAAGCCAGCATAGCTGTGTTTCTGGAGTGTCTCTCTTCCGGCTGTTGGCTGTGGTGCCTGGGAGCTTGCAGCCACGCCTACCAACATGGAGGTGGAGGAATGGGTGGAGGAGCCCAAATCCCCACTACAAGTTTGGCCAGCGTGGCCCCCTTCATGCATGAGCGATCCCTAGGAGCTATGTAGGACATAGCCAGGGGCTGGCCAAGCCTTTTACTATCCTCCATAACTGACTCCCACACATTTGTGGTATATTTCACCTTTGACAAGACCTCTTTTTTTTAATATTTTATTATAACACAGCGAGATATACAATTACAATGTTGTTCGTGTTTGGAGGTTTTGGTCACGCAGTGTTCCAGCACCCGCCCTCCACCAGTGCCCATTTCCCACCACCAATGTCCCCAATCCCCCCTCCCCGTCTGCCTCCATGGCAGGTTCTTTATCTCGCTTTCTCTCTCCCTCTCTCTCTCTTTTCCTTCTCTTACATATTATGGATTACAATACATACACTTAGAGGCCATCATGTGCATTTTTTTGCCTGTATTTAATGCTCAGTTCTAGGTTGGTATTAGTCCTTTCGACATTTATTCACACATGTTCCCTCTCTGTCTTACTTAACTTCTCCCACACGTTTGTGGTAATTTCCACTTTTGGTAAGACCTGATCCACGTTTCTCCTTACATTGGATTTTGGTATCATAATATGTATGTGTGTGTATATATATATATATATATATATATATATATATATGATATATATGTCATACAAATAAATACAGTCATTCTATATCTCTCTTTCCTTCTGACTAATTTCACTCAACATGATCCTTTCCATGTCCATCCATTTATAGGCAAATTTCATAACTTCATTTTTCCTAACAGCTGCATAGTATTCCATTGTGTAGATGTACCAAAGTTTCTTTATCCAGTCATCAGTTCTTGGGCATACCAGTTATTTCCAAGTTCTGACTATTGTGAATAGTGCTACTATGAAAATAAAAGTGCCGATGGTGTTTCTGCTGTGTTTTTGGCATCCCGGGGTATATTCCCAGGAGTGGTATGGCTGGGTCAAAAGGGAGTTCAATTTTTAGTCTTTGGAGGAATGTCCATATTGTTTTCCAGAAAGGTTGTACAAGTCACATTCCCACCAACAATCTATGAGAATCCCCTTTTCCCCACATCCACGTCAGCATTTGAAATGTATTTCTGAAGTGCACTATAAATATAATGTTTTGGTAAATGAAAATGCCACATTACTGTATTTAAATGTTTTCTCTGCTAGACCATTTTCTAATCTTATTTTCATGAATATATTTTACCTGCCTTTTTATGACACAGTACAAATACTAGCAAAAGAAAAATAAATAGAAAAGATCTATATTGCCAACTACCCAGAATAACATAAGCATTTTATGTGTGACCTTTAACTTAAGCTTAAGACTCATTGTCTTGTATCCTAATTCCCCGTTACACATACATACACTACTATGATGTAGATAGTAGTACTGTAAATCTTTCAAATGAACATACAGATATGCCACTATTTTAATGAGTTAATAGTATTCCAATGTGTAAGTATTCTATAATTTGCTTAATTCTATATCAAGGTAGATTTGTGTTGTATTTATTGAACATTGTGCTAACCAATCTATTCTCCATTTTACATGCAAAATAATATTTTAAAGCATAATTAGTTAATTTTCCCTTTTGGGGGAAAATGTCTTCCTATGACCCAACCTAAGCAGGACCCTACCTCCAAAACAATAAGTTCCTAAACCTCATCTCACTTGCTAGGTACTTATATTGCCTTATGGCAGACAATCCAATAATGTTCCTTCTGCCTCAGGGCCTTTGAACATACCTTTCCATTAGCTCAGCAAACTCTTCAGCAAGCTTCTCACCATCCAGTCCTCTGCACCCAAGGAAACCTGCCCTGACCACCACCCTGCAACCTTTTTTCCAATAACTTCTCTTCATTTTGCTTGAAAATATCTTTTTAAACTTAAAAAAATGGTTTTTATGTACCTCTATTTTCTGGTTAGGGCAGAATGGGTCCTGCAAAAGTAGACCAGCAAGAAAGGGTGTTTCTTGCTGCCCTTAACAAGGTGGTAACCCCAAGAATACACCATCAACATCCTTAAGCATATCCGCAGAGTGGGTTTCAAGAAACATGTGCCTCAGGCACTCAAATAGATCCAGAAGTTTGAAATGAAGGAGATGGGCATCTTTTGATGTGTACATTGGCATTAGGCTCAACAAAACTATTTGGGCCAAAGGAATAAGGAATGCCCCATACTGAATCCATGTACATTTATCCAGAAAGAGTAAGGAAGATGAAGAGTCACCAAACAAACTTGATATATTGGTTACCTATTTGCCCGTCACTACTTTCAAAAATCTGCTGACAGTCAATTTGGATGAGAATGAAACTTATGACTTAATAAAGTTATAAAATCACACACAAAATATATTTCCTCAACAATACATGAGTTCGTAGCATAGTTCTAGGCACCTAGAAGTCCCTCAATAAGCGTTTGTTCAACTAATTCAGAATAGAAACTTCACAAATGCCATTCTTCTAAATTTAGTTGACTCCTCAAAGATAACATTAGATGTGTGTGTATGTGTGTATGTGTGTGTATGTGTAAACTCGATCTTTTCTAATCCTGAGCAAATTAAATATCAAGAAAAACTTAATTTCCTCCTCATCCCTTGCCATTTCTGCCATTATCATGCTCTTCAACTCAAAATTTCCCTTGTGGTATTTAACCATATTTTATAATAAAAGATTCGTATTATTATTTAATTTTTAAAAACTATTTCTTCTCTGTGAAAAACTACATAAGGACCAGGACTTTATCTAATTCCTTGTTAAATTCCCAACTCTGGCAATAATGTCTATAATGTCTAACATAACACACACACTCACACACACACTCACTCCCTCACATACACATAAATCAAAGAAATATTAGCCATCTCTTAACTGAAAACACTAAAATTGAAAATTAAATTATACAGGATTAAAAATTTTATTATCATAACAGATGGACTAGAATTCTCCTTAGAAAGGGAATGGTGCCTGGGGAAATACCCCAAAACCATTTGGAGTAGTTGAGCTATGGAGATTGTGGGAAGGCTCTGAAGCAACAAAAGAAATGGCTGACCAGTTCTGCTTGACCAAACGAAAGGAATTTGTTTTGCCTCTGAGTGGGAGTAAGAAAACAGTTAACTGTGAGTGAAACTGGGGCACCTGGAAAGGGATAGGCAGAGGGAATGGAAATTCTATTGATGAAGTATCTAATTCCACTTCTCTCAAACTCTCAGCTAAGTCCCTTTACCATGCAAGTAGAGAGAGAGAGAGAGAGAGAGAGAGAGAGAGAGAGAGAAGGAAAGTACTGGTAAAGCATCTGAACGTGACCTTTCAGTGAGTGCACTGCCAAACAGTGAAAAAAAAAATGTAAGACACTAAAATAATCCATAGAATGAGGAAACAACTACAGAACCAGAAGTGACTGCACTAGAAACTGCCTAAAAATGTACAGAATTCACACACAAACCTTGAAATTGGAGGCTTGATCACATGAATTCCCCTTGTCAGTCATCTCAGACATAAATTGTTGTTCATCCTTTCACTGGTTTGTAATTCTAGGTCTATAAAGATGAGAAAAGCAGGAATAGAACAAGAGGAAAGTGGAATGCAAAATTCTTGTTTCTTATCACCAAGTAAGATAAACTTTACCAAAATGTCTCTTCTTGTCTGTCTTTTAAGAGATAACAGTAATTTAGTCTTTCGGGAAAAGGTGCTCTATAAATAAACAGCATGTTCCTTGCAGTTATAATTAAGTTACTAGAAGTAAATTTCAAATGGTTTTCTTGATTTTCCTTGATTAACAGATTTTGCCATTTTGAGATTTCTGCAAAACATGAATTGCCGTACTGCTTCCCACTCCCTGCCTAGAGAACAGTCTATGAGGACAATCCTATTAAAATATCTGATGATGACTCATGAATGGCCTGCCAGGAGAAAAATATCTAATATCAAGAGTACTATTTTTTTATATTTGTGCAATCTTGGAACACTGCAGGAAGAAGAAAATAGTTGCCCAGTCAGACACAAATTATTTGAATATATGTATAAGAAGCTTCTTTTTTTTTTAAAGAACTCAGGCAGAAGCATGATTAATACAAGGTTATATTACAAGCATGAACAAACCCAGGTTTCACTACAACCAGTGGCTCTTATTTTCTTTGGAGACATTCTGATCCTTTCCAGAAAGATTTCAAACCTTCTTGCCAAGTCCCTTTAATGCTAAGTAAACACACACCAACAACACGCACTCCACTTCCAGCTGGCATCTGTAAGGAATAAAGGATGGGATACCTTTACTGACCGATAGGTGTTATTTTAGGCACCTGACTTACAATATTAGCAATGGCAGGGTTGCATGCATAAAACATTCTAGCACCACACCCTCCACCAGAGTGTCAGCTTTCTCCGCTACTGTCCCAGTGCCCATTCTCCCTGTCCTTTCCTCCCATCTCATCCCTCTTTCAGCTTCCTGCTAAAGATCAGTTGTGTTTCTGTTGCCTTTGGGCATTTGTTGTTTCTTGGCTATGATTTTTATATCTCACATGTGAGGGAGATCATTCTGTGTCTGTCTCTCTCTCCTGATTTACTTCACTCAGTACTCTCAATGCTCTCCATATCCACTGAGGTAAGAGCAAATTGCATGGCTTGATCCTTTTCTTCAAACTAAGACATATTTCATCATGGACATGTACCATAGTTTCTTTGTTCAATCATCTGTTCCTGGATATTGCGTTGTTTCCAGATTGTGGCTACTGTGAACAGTGCTGGAATAAAAATAGCAGAGCAAAGAGTTTTTTTTTCTGAGTAGTTTCTTCCTTAACCCCCCCCCCCGGAAAAAAATGATATTAATTATTTCCCCCCCCCCAAAAAATAAAACAATAAATATTAGGTGGTTTCTTGACCCTTGGGATAGATGCCAAGAGGTGGAATTGCTGGCTCATATGGAAGATCATATGGAAAATATGGAAGATCACCAGTTTTGGGTTTTTCATGTTTGGTTTTGTTTTTGCAACACCTATTTTCATCCTTTTATTCCATGTTTATCTTTTTTAAATAAAATAATGGATTTTATTTTTTGATATTTTATTTTATTATAATATCATGAATAATTTACTGTAATATTATGAAGAACCAAGTTGTTTATAATACAGTTGTTTTGAGCATTAAATATTCAATACCAATCCTACCTCCAGTGTACCTTTCCCTTTACCAATGTCCCCAGTTTCCCGTCCACAGCCCCACCCAGCAGACAGATACAATCAAATCAAAATATTCAGTTTGTTGTTGGGTGACACGCCCTACTGAACCTTAGCCTCCAGCTACCCTTAGCTTATGTGGAGAGCTGGTCCCTGCCTTTGGGCAATCTCAAAGCAGACACAATGGGAGTTTGGGCAGAACTGGACTGATTTCATAATTTTATATGTCATAAAATTTTTATCATGAATCTCGTTTGCCCCAGATCAATATTCTGTTCCCACGGGTCCCTGTGTGGGACATACATGTAGATATCCCAAGAGTACTTGGATACGTTGGATCAACCATAATGTAATCAATTCTCTGAGTTCAGAGACATGCCAGTGTGCCTGCGGGCAAACTAACGTGTCTCTGACTCTAAAGGTAATGTCAAAGTGAATTATTCTGATGGATTTTGGATCTTAGTGGGATCCAGAGTCTGGGATCTGTTAGCTAGTAAAAAGTATTAATGCCTTTTCCTACAAATCACATTCTGAACTGCTTTCTGGTTCAGAGATGCAGCCCATCCTCTGTCTGCTAGGGAGATTTTGCCTCTGGAAATCAGCTCTGGCTTTTGTGAAGCTTGAGTCAAAGGCTCACCTAAAGATCTACGTTTCAAAAGGGTCATTTACCTGGCCACATCTCTGGAAGATTTTGTCCAGTTTCAGTCTATAAAAGAAGTTAGGATAAGAAGGGGCCTTTTGCCATTTTGGCTTCCCTTGGCATTTTCCTCTCTCTGTCCTCTCCGTTCTCTGTTGGGCTTCAACGCGTGGTGGCAGCCATCTTGACCTACATGTGCCTGGGGCCTAGCTGGGAACCCAGAGCCTGGAGTTTTCCCTGCTCTTGAATTGTATGTATATCAGAACCTGTGATAGTAGAGCCTTTTAAAACTGCACCAGATTGCTGAGTTTTCATCCATTCCCCCACCAGCTTCAGAGGTAGAAGGGAACTCGCCTCCTAGTATTGTTGGGGACCCCAGAGGCTCCCCAACAGTTGGTTTACAAGACAAAAGCAAGTAGAATGGTCAAATCTTAAATGATAACAGTCAATTTGTGATCATCAGTCACTTGTATCACTTGTCTTCCCATTGTTCATCGATTTGCTTCGAGCGGGTGCCAGTAATGTCTCCATTCGTTGGGAATGAGGTTCATTATTGTTACTGTTTTTGGCATATCGAATACACTATGGGTAGCTTGCCAGGCCCTGCCATGGCTCTGGGTTCACCCCAGGGGGCCGAGTGATCTTCATTGTATCTTATAATGAGGTTAATAAAGTTATTGTCTGAGAATCTACTGTGCTGTTTAGTACAAATTAAGTCTCATGTGTTATTTTTTTAGGTTCATTGAGTTTTGTGGTCTTTATGCAACTTCCCAACCAGATTTGCAAGATACCATTGAACTGACCACACTGTGAAGTTCTGAGGTACTTGGCCATACAGCTGCACAGTCCAGGAGCTATAGAGTGGGAAAAATGTGGTGTCTTGGCTATTTGATGAAATGCAGTTGTGGAGATGGGCTGACTCTAAGAGTACTGGGTATGACAGCGGGCTGCTGTGGCTCCAGGCAGAAAGGGGAATCTGTTCTCCCCTTGCCAAGAAGGCCCCAGCATTCTCAGCCTGGACCAGTTTACCTGGGAAGATTCAATTCTATCATGTTCTTTTGGAAATACGATGCTAGGTTGTTTCTCTCCCTGTGAGATGGCAAGTGTGGGCAGACACTCCTGGGTTTTCACCACAGGCTATGACAAAACAAAAAAGAAAGAAAGAAAAAGAAATGTGAATGGCCCATCCTTCTCAAATCTCAACCACATTCACCAAGGACAGCAGAAGTAGTTTGTGTGAGTGTTTCCAAAGCGACCACACAGTGTCCTGCCAGAGAACTCCATGCTTTGGGTACTAAGGAATTCTCTGGAAAAGATACATGTTAGAGGATGAATCCAGAGGGCTTGTGCACTTCAGGTCCTAAATAAATAAAATTTCTCTCTGTTGTTTTTTGTTATGTGAATGGAAAACAATTTTCTCAGTAAATCATGTTAATAACTGTAAGAGACTTACAGACATGGGGCAGAGCTGCTACTTGCTCTCCCTGTGCCCAGCTGCTCATGAGGCACCCGGGAAGGATGGCGGGTTCTAGCCCTGGCCCACCACCCCAGCAGAGCCGCACAAGCCAGATGACCTCCCCACTCCATCGGGCCACCATTATCCACATCCAGACTTCTCTCTCGTCAGAACTCCACCCAGCGACAGCCTATCACAGCCGGTCTTGCGTGGCCACTTGAGGCCCCGCGGTTCATCTATAAATGCTATATTTAAAGGTGACTACAAGGGTATGCCACCTGCATGGAAAGCCTGGCAAGCTGCTTGTGTTGTATTTGATACAACAAATACCAGTAACAATTATATTAGTTCATTCCCATGACCTAATATAATGGTTTGAGACTCTTTTGTTCCTGGACCGAGCAGATGCCCTTGGGCTCCACTAGCATGAGACAGGACATATGGAGATATTACTGGTGCCCGCTCTAGCAAATAGATGATCAACGGGAGGATAGTGATAGTGATAGTGAACTGTAAGGACAACTGATGCGATAGTACTGGAGTAAATACTTGCACAGTAGACCAGGTGCTACATATGGTCTCCTGAGCACTGCCAGAAGTGATCCCTGAACACAGAGCCAGGAGGAAGCCTTGAGCACATATCTTTTCCAGAGAAGGACAGGCTGGTAGGGAGGGAAGGTTGTCAGACATGGGGTATCATGTTGCTGGGACCCAGGGAGAGGTGATGGTGCTGTAAGAAAGTAGTGGTGGGGCAAGCAAAGGTGATGAATTATTTCTCAATCTGTTCATTAGGACACTCAGATACTATAAAGATGTCCTTGTTACAAAATGTTGGCTTCTTTAGCCTTCTTTGGTAATTTTTGACTGGAGAAAGGGTGATAACGTGTCTGAAGGCGGCGGGAAAATCACCATCTCTTTCCTCATTTCCTCCCAATGCCACCACATGTTGCACAAAGCTCTCAAGCTTCTCACATAACTTTCCATGTCCTGTTGTTCCCTCTTGAAGGCCCCATTAGCTGGCGACAGATCACCCACTCCACAGGGTTCTCCTCACTTTTGAGCCTGACACTGTCAACTCTTCTCCATGTTGTTCCCTCAGCCTGGAATACCCTTTCCATGCTTTAAAAGAAAAATGGTTTTAGCCATCACAGTTTGACTCAAGTGCCAATTACTTTTTGCAATAGTAAGTAAAACCATGTGCCAAGGACTTTCATATATAATATGTGATTAAATTCATTGCATATGACAGTGGCTTTCTCCTTGGATGGTGTTTATTTGAACTTGTAATCTGCCCTGCTGGCTGCTTCTGGGAGAAGACTCCTCTCAGTCAAGACCCACGGTCATTTGTGTTTGCCTATTTTTATCTTAATTTCCTGTATCTTTAAATCTTTATTTTTTGGGGAAGGGTATTTTTTGGGTCAACTAGCAATGCTCGGGGTTACTCACTGATCAACACTCAGGAATTACTCCTGGCGCTGCACAGGGACCACATGGGATACCAGAGCTCAAACCTGGGTTGACCGCATGCCAGGCACCCACCCTACCAGCTGTACTATCGCTCCAGCCCTGTCTTTAAATCTTATCACTTATTTCATTCTGCATTGCAACTGGTTATTGTTTTGCATGTTTCTGTCCTCCCTTTCCCTCCCCCATTCAGGCTTTTAAAGATAGGTACCTGGTCTTGCTTAATTCTTTTATAAGGATTTACATAGGAGGATCCACCACCCAAGCACGGGGCGTGGGGGCGGGGGTGAAAGACAGGCAAGCAGGCCAGTGTGTCAGAGGAAGTCCATATGTGCATTACAGATCAGAAAATCCTTCTCCAGATGCTTCTATCCATGAACTTTGACAAAATCACAAGGTTTCAAAAAATAGAGAATTTTCTCTCCACACTACGTGTGTGTGTGTGTGTGTGTGTGTGTGTGTGTGTGTGTTTAAGGCTTTTAGCTAGCAGAACCTATTGTTTAATGCAGTTGTGAATCTGGAAGTAATGAAATGGTTCCAGGATTTCAAGGTGGAGTAGTGGGTAATATTGCTGGAGAGGAAGTACAGGGAAATGATTAACTTCTTCAGCAAATGATCAAAGACCACCCCTGCCCCACCCAAACGAGCTCACCTTTGTCTTCTTATAAGTCACTGCTGGGTGTTTCCAGACAGACTGGAAACCGGTTTAACCTGTTGTGTCTAATGCTCAGGCGAATGAGGCAATGGTCCACCAAGCTGGACTGGAGTCTCTGCAGGCAGTTATTTAAAGAGCTTCAAAGCCAATTAAAAGAAATATTGATAAAAGTGAAAACACAGAAAATTCACAGATAGACTCTTGGTTCTTTGAAGAACAAGTGGGTGGTCATTCTTCAAGGAAATAAACTGTTGATGGCCTTCTGAGTGGTATTTCCCATATAACATTGCTAATTTGCCTATAAGTAAAATTAAGCCTCTCCTGAAACTAATTCATAAAATGAAAATTCTAATGTAACACATTCAAAAATATATCTTATTTTTTTTTTACCAAAATCTATTTCATTCCAAAGTTAAGGATTATTTTATATCTATGTGTTTTTCTTTTTGGGGCTTTTTTTTTTTTTTGGCTTTTTTGGGTCACACCCGGCAATGCTCAAGGGTTACTCCTGGCTCTACACTCAGGATTACTCCTGGTGGTGTTTGGGGAACCATATGAGATGCCAGAATTCGAACCGGCTTGGCCGTGCAGAGGCAAAGGCCCTACCCATTGTGCTGTTGCCCAATTATGTGGGCCCAATTATGTGTGTTTGAAAGAATTTTTTTTTCTCTCCTCCTTCTTTCTCTCCCTCACAATAGTAGTTTTTCAACTATTTTAACATAAGGTTACTTACATGGGGTACAGAGCGATAGTGCAGCAGGTAGAGCAAGTTTGCCTTGCATGCAACCGACCCGGTTCAATCCTCGGCATCCCATATAGTCCCCCACACACTGCCAGGAGTAATTCCTGAGCGCAGAGCCAGGAATAACCCCTGCGCATCGCTGGGTGTGACCCAAAAAGAAAAATAAAAAGATTGCATACATGTATAATTTAGTTAAATAAGAGAATGCATATTTTTCAAAAATAAGGAAAACTTCCTCATACCATTTTTCCCCAAAACAAGTTTTTCCAAAAAGCAGAGACTTATTTTTGTAGAATGTTTTTCCATTTGCAAAAAAAAAGAGTGAATTTAAAAAAATTACTTTAAAAACTGAATTTTAAAAAAGCCATAACTGTCTCTAGTAAGAGCAGAAAGTGAAACCATCACTTTCTCTCTTCATTTTGATGGCCTTCTCTATCAGAAAATACTGCCAGTCTCCCTAGCACACGTCCTGCTCTTGAGAGTGGGAGGGAAGACGCTGGCAAGACCCGGTGCTACATGTTGTTGGAACCAAACATACTGAGTCTTCAACTATAAATGTACATTTATAGCTGGTATATTCTTCTTTGCTATATTTTTCTGAAATATACATCCAGTTACAAAATGTGAGCAAAACAGTACATTTTAAGATATGCAGGCACTTTTTTTTTTTTTTCACTGGAGTGGTGGTTATACCCAACAGTACTCAGGGGGCTACTCCCATCATGCATTGCTGGAATTGGGGTGTTCCTGGAACCCTAACCCTATGATGTCAGGAATCAAATGGTCTCCTACATGCAAAGCATTCACACTAGCGCTTTGAGCTATCTACCTGGTCCCATCTTCAGAATTTTCAAAAGAGGAGAGGATGAGAATCCATTTAAGGAAACCATACCCAACAGTGCTGAGGGCTTATTCTTGGCTCTGTGCTCAGGAACCACTCCTAGTGATGCTCTGGAAACTATATAGGGTGCAGGAAGTTGAACCTGAGTTGGTCGTGTGCAAGGCAAGTCCCTATTCACTGTACTATCTCTCAGGTCACCTGAACTCTAAATTCTACTCACTATTTCTAATATTCAATTTTGCAATTGTGTTACAAGTTAAAGATTAGTCAAGGTTTCCAATAAAGTTTAGTAGTTCAGGGTCCTCATTTTAGACGAAATTAGTGAAGAAAATAAATAGAGAAAGAAAATGTGTAGAACAGAAGTTGGAAACTTTGCACACACATTCTTCAGGTTAATGTTTATTGGCATAAATGGACTCTGATTACATTTAACTAGCAAGCCCTAATTATAGCAAAGTCACTTTTCTGCAGCAAAAGTTCTCAAACTTTAATCCATCAGGATCACAACAAGGTCTTATTAAAAGACAAATCATTGCACCTGACCTCTGGAACCCCAGCGTCTGTAGGCTTATTTACTGGGGTCAAGCACTTGCATTTCTTCTTTTGTGATTTTGGGGATAAATAGTTAATGATAGAATGCTCTTTAAACTGATGCAATTATTAACTGTTAAAAAATTATTTTAAATTTTGTTAAGACACCTTGATTTATACCATATGATTTTTTTACAAATTTCTCCATAGTAGAGTTTGAGGCATACATGTTCAACACCAATCCTGCCAGCAGTGTCAACTTCCTTCTGCTAATGTCCCCAGGGTCCTACCCTCCCCAGCCTGCCTTCTTGACAGGCACATTTTCGTGTTTGGTTATTGCAGTTTTGGGTCTCCTGCGTACAGTGTGGTTGGCTCTGTAATTTAGATATATACATATAAACTACATATAAGACACTTATAAACTACATATAAGAAATTAATAAACTACATGGAAGAAACCACTGATGGAGCATCTGCATTTCTAACCTATCCCAGGTTATAAGGATGCTCTTGGTCTGGGGAACCCACACTGAGGGGCCATCAGTGTCCTGAAGTAATCATCAATAGATTCTCACTCTGCATCAGTAGATTCATCTTTGAAGTTTTTTTTTAAAGAAAACTGACCTATACCATCCTACATCTACTGAGTTAGAGGCTGCGCTACTTTCATCAAAAATAAATTAACTGTACTAGAGTAATAGCACAAGGGTTAAGGTACTTGCCTTGCATACAGTAGACCCCAGTTTGACACCCAGCACCACGCGTGGTTCCCTGAACACTGTCAGGAGTGCCTGTGGTGTCAGAGCTGGGAGTGGTCCCCTGAGCAGCATACAATGTGGCCTCAAAACAGATAAATGACTATTACTATCTAAAACAATAAGGACATATTTTTCTCAGTGTTAACTTACTACAATGAGAAAAATATCCAGCTATTTTTCTGAAGCCAATGTCGAGATTTTAATTAATTAATTGATTGATTAATTCACACTTCCTGGTATTAAGGCCACCCAGCTCTGTGCTCAGAAAACCACACAGTGCCGGAAATTAAACCCAGGCCCCCTCATGCAAAGCATGCACTCAACCAGTTTATTGAGTTATCTTGAAAGATTTTTTTAAAGGTTGGATGTGCTACCTTTAGAATCTGCCTTAAGTACTCATCAATACATTGGCTCAGCTATTCACACGCTACCTGTCCGAATGCAAGGTGCCCCCCCAATGGAAAACCAGCAGGACACTTCTACTGTTCAAGAAGGAGACATCCATGACATTGGCAACTATCACCCCATCTGCCTGTTGTCTGTCATCTACAAGCTGTTCACTCGAGTCATCCTGAACAGGATTGGCAGAACATTAGATGAAGGACAACCATGCGAGCAAGCTGGCTTCTGAAAAGGATTCAGCACAATCGACCTGACCATATCCTCATGGTAACCAAGCTCATTGAAGTTTGTAGGGAGTTCAAGATGCCGCTCTGTCTCACATTCACTGAAAGCCTTTGATTTTGTGGAGACTGAAGGGGTCATCGAAGCCCTAGCCGGAAAAGGGCGTTCAAACCCAATACATACATCATGATCCTTCGTGAGCTGTATTACGGATTCACTCACCATTCTACAAAGTGATCATCGATGTCAAAAGAGAGGGTTCGGCAGGGTGATACCATTTCACCAAAACTCTTCAGCTCCACCCCCGAGAACATCATGCGACAATTAGAATGGGAAGGAATGGGAGTGAAGACAGACGGTTGGCAACTGCACCACCTCTGCTTTGCTGATGACATCGTTCTAATAACACCAAACATTAGCCAAGCGGCACAAATTCTGGCTGACTTCGACCGAGAATGTGGAAAGATAGGTCTTCAGCTGAATCTGAAGAAAACCATGTTCATGAAAAATGAACTAGTTCCAGAGACCCCTTTCACTCTCAATGGAACAGACATCTCTGAATGCAGCAGTTATGTGTACCTAGGTTGAGAAGTCAACATGATGAACAACCTAAAACCTGAGCTGCGCAGGAGGAAGAGAGCGGCATGGAATGCCTTCAAAGGCATCGAAGAAATAGCTAAAAGGACAAAGAACCTCCGGCTCTGGGCACATCTCTTCAACTCCACCATTCTCCCTCCAATAACATATGCCTCGGAGAGCTGGGCACTATGAAAGCAGGATGAGAATGCTATTCGGGTCTCCCAAAGAGGAATAGAAAGAGCTATGCTTGGAATATCACCTCTCACTCAAGTGAGAGAGAAGGAATCGGAGCTCCGACCTCTGTTTCTATTCCAGAGTCAGGGACGCTGTCTCATTTGCCAAGGCATTGAAAATCAGATGGGCTGGACATGTAATGTGATTTGGAGACGACCGCTGGACTAGAGCCATTACCAACTGGATTCCACGGGATGTCAAAAGATCAGGTGGTCGCCCACCTACAAGACGGTCAGACTTCTTCATCAAGACCCTGAATGAACAGTTTGAGGCTCTTTGTACTCCTGAAGCAACCAGATGCTATTTGGCTACACTGGCATGTGATAGGGTCAAATGGAAATGTTACTAGCACCCGCTTGAGCAAATCAATGAATAACGGGATGTCAAGTGATCAAGTGATCAAGTGGATGTGCTAAGGCTAACTTACTGAGAGAGATTAAGGAGTTAAGGTGGTTGACTCATGTGTCACCTGAGTTTGCAATTGATATTTATCCTGAGAAGCAAATTTATCTTTTCTTCTCAAACTGGGGTCAAAGCCAGGGCCTCCTTTATACAAGGCAAGTGCTCTATTACTGAGCTATAACCCCTAGTTCACTCATATTTTAAAGACAGGAGGTAGACATGTAGATTAGAGCATTGCATCCACTGTGCAGTTTTAGGCCCTTACTCTTCATTAGGACCAAGTTAAAGTGAGTGTTAGCTCCTGGAGTGTCTGTATCTCAAAGAGAGATCTTTGAAAAAAACTGTTCTGGGGGCTGGAGGCGATAGTAAATGGGGAGGGCATTTGCCTCACACACAGCTAACCTGGGTTTGATCCTGACATCCCATTTGGTCTCCCGAGCAGCACCAGAGCAATTCCTGAGTGCAGAGCCAGGAGTAACCCCTGCGTATTGCTGGGTGTAGACCAAAAAGGAGGTGAGGGGGAAAAATTGTTCTGGATGGCAGAAGATTTATATCTCAAAGGGTCAGCCTTGTCTTTTATGGTTGTAGTCTTTTTTTTTTTTGCCTTTTGAGTCACACCTGGAGATACTCAGGGGTAACTCTTGGCTTTGTACTCAGGAATTGCTCCTGGCAGTGCTTGGGGGACCATATGGAATGCCGGGGATCAAAGCGAATTGGTCTTGTGCTAGGGCTACCTGCTCAGCCTCAGGGAGGGATGTGGTCTTGCGCTATTAGTAACTATGCTGATGTTTCCAGTACTCTTTTTGAAGAGGAGAAATGGAAGAGCATGAGAGATAGATAAAATCATGAATGCTCAGTATCTGTGGGTATTATAGACCAAAGTTAAGGCCTAGTTTTGAAGAGGTTTCAGAGGAATCTGACTAGAGTATGATCAAGTCTGTGCATGTGTTTTGTTAAATCAGCGAAAAATGAATATAGTGAAAACTATATAGCTCAATTCAATAGCACTGAAATTAAAAATCAGTTCCTGGGATGGAAAGATAACATAAAAGGTTAAAAATAAAAGTACATATGTCACATGCTTCAAATTCTGAGTTTGACACCTGTCACTGCTGGGTTTGACCTAAACAAATAAAGTGAAGAGAATGTCTATCAAGTTTCCATTTAGGGGCCAGAGCCATACCAGCGAGGAGTGCATTTGCTTTGCATGCGACCTACCAGGGTTCAATCCCTGACATCCCATATGGTATCCCAAGCACCGCCAGGAGTAATTCTTGAGTGCAGAGCCAGGAGTAATCCCTGAGCATCATCAGGTGTGAACCAAAAGCAAAAAAAAAAAAAAAAAGAGTTTCCATTTACCTTTGATTTGGCTTTTGTAACAACTAATGGATAGGCGAGTCTTGGGGAGTCCTTCAAGCATGGTTTTGTTTTGTATTGTTGAGTTATTCACAAGTTAAGTAAAAAATATATCAAAAAGCACAAAGCAGAAAATACATCTGCACTATGTTCATATTGCACTATGGCTATAGCCAAAATCTGGAAACAACCCAAATGCCCAGGAGCAGATGACTAGATAAAGAAACTATGGTATGTATACACAACAGAACACTGCTCCATCTGAAGAAAATATAAATTCATGAAATTTGCTGCAATGTGGATGGGTCTAAAGAGTACCATGTTGAGTGAAATCAGCTAGAGGGAGAGGATCAGACTCAGAATGATCTCTCTTGTATGTGGGACGTAAAGAACCCTCAGATAGGAATATCAAATGCTAGTGGCAATAGAAACAAGGAGCAGGAGAACTGATCTTCAGTAGGAACCTTGAGACAGGGGTGTGGGGAGTAAGTTAGGGAGGGAACACTAGGAAAATGGGGAGGAGAAAAGTGCCTGCCACATATGGAGGCTGGAGGGTGGGGGGGTAAACTGGAGGGTGGGAGGTATTAGTGGAGGGTAGTGGGAACTGGTGAAGGGATAGGTCTTATAACAATATATAGCTAAAACTCAATTTTTTAAAAATTTAATATTTTTATTATACCACCGTATAATAATGAGGACTACAATTGTGACTGGTATTTGGCATATCAAATATGACACGGGTAGCTTGCCAGGCTCTGCCGTGCGGGTGGCATTCTCTTGTAGTCACCTCTGATCTCGAGCATTTATTGATGAACCACTCTTCTGCTAGGTGGAGTTCTGACAAGAGGGAGTCGGATGTGGAAAATGGCGGCCTTGATGGAGTGTGGGGGGGTCGTCTGTCTTCTTGTGAGGCTCTGCTGGGGTGGCGGGCCAGGGCTAGAACCAGCCATCCCTCCCGGGTACCTCGTGATTGGCTGGGCACAGGGAGAGCCAGTAGCAGCTCTTCATATCTGTGAGTCTCTGGACCAGCATACCTGGGCGGACTTGAAAAAGACTCCTGCAGGGCGGGTCAGTGATGAGCCAGGCTGTGATCAGCTCATTCCCATAACATGATGGAATTCTTTGAGGCTCTTTATGTTCCTGGAGCAAGCAGATGCCCTTGGGTTCTACTAGCATGAGGCAGGACATATGGAGATGCTACTGGTGCCCACCGAGCAAATCGATTATGAATGGGAAGACAGTGATTCCGTGATTATACCACCGTGAGATATACAATTACAAAGATGTTCATATTTGGGTTACGTCTTACAGTGTTCTAGCACCCATCCCTCCACCAGTGCCCATTTTCCACCACCAATGTCCCAGATTCCCTTCCCCTCTCCTAGCCTGCCTCTATGGTAGGTTTATTATCTCTTTCTCTTTCTCTGTCTCTCTTTCTCTCTTCCTTCTCTTACACATTGTGGATTGCAATACATACATTTAGAGGTTATCATGTGTATCTTTCTGCCTGTATTTAATGCTCAGTTTTAGGTTGGTATTAGCATAAAACTCAATTTTAAAAAAGTATCAAAGATACCAGCATTTTACTTATATCCTAGAGATAGGAGTTCCTTTTTGACCTTGGATTCTAGGGTCTAACATCCCTTTGTTCCTAAAACAACTACTAAAGATTATTCAGTGATGTTTTCCTGTGTCCTTATGGGTCACACTTGTCACTTGTCTTCCAGTTGTTCATCAATTTGCTCGAGCAGGTGCCAGTAATGTCTTCATTCGTTGGGAATGAGGTCCATTACTGTTTTTGGCATATTGAATACACCAGGGTAGCTTGCCAGGCTCTGCAGTGGCTCTGGGTTCATCCCAGGGGGTCCAGACTTTTTCTATGTCAGACCATCAACCATTAACCATCCAGGGCCCACAGGGCAGAGCCTGGGTGTAGTCAAGCCCGTCTCCTGTCTGCCACTTGCTAATGCAGCCGGGTACCGCAGCCACACCTGCAATACCTATGGGTCACTAACTCATTTAAACCCCAACCTGACATTTGGAGCAGTAGTTCTCAGACTTATAACAGCAGAAGTTCAAGTTAAAGTAGACCAGGTAGGCATTGCATGCAGTCGACCTGAGTTCCATCCCAGTATCCCATATGGTCCCCTGAGCCTGCCGAGAATAATTCCTGAGTACAGAGCCAGGAGTAACCTTTGATCATGCCAGGCATACCCAAAACACAAAATAAAACAAACATAAAACCAGGAGCACATAAATCCCTGAGGGGAATTTTATTGGAGTCTTTATTCTGATTTGGTGAGGAAACAAGATTTTTAATATTTTTAATATTTTCTGGTCCTTTAGCCAGTTCCTGATGCTCTTTGTCGTCCAGTAATATTTCAAATAGCAAGATATTCTTCACAGGTTCATATTCTAGCTTAGCTACTTGTATGGGGGGGAGATGAAAAGGGGAAGTTCCACCATACCCAGCAGTGCTCAGGTCTTATTCTGAGCCCTGAGCTCAGGAAATAACTCTTGGTGGTGTTCAGGGGACCACATGCTGCACCAGGCATCCAACCAGAGTCAGCCACATGCAAGGCCAACACCCTCGTCCTGTCACTCTCTCTCTCTCTCTCTCTCTCTCTCTCTCTCTCTCTCTCTCTGACCGTAGACATTATTTTTTGTAGTAACCAGATAAATAAATGATCATTAGGTCATTTATTTATAAATAAATTATTTTTGTAACCAGATAAAAAATGATCATTACGCCATTTATTCCTGAGTGTGTTTGGGGGTGGGGGAGGGTGGCGCACATCCAGCAATGCTTAGGGCTAACTCCTGGCTCTGCATTCAGGGATTCCTCCGGGAGGTGCCAGGAATCTCACTCTATTCAGTTGCATGCAAGGCAAGTGCCCTATTTGCTATACTATCACTTTGGCCCAGCCAGAATAATTTTTAAATGTTCAATTTATTTTTGTAATAGGCAATGCACTCACACGGTTTAAAGTGTTAAAGAATATAAAATAGTCATGGATAATATATCTCAACTTCCAGCCCTGAATACTGATCCCCCATATTTTATGGTCTTCCAAAACTAGCCTAAGAAATTTAACTCATACACATATATGTGTATGTATAATATATTTTTTTTTCATTTTACACATGAGAGACTCGGAGACATGGGGCAGAGCTGCTACTGGCTCTCCCTGTGACCAGCTGCTCACGAGGTGCCCAGGAGGGATGGTGGGTTCTAGCCCTGGCCCACCAGCCCAGCAGAGCCTCGCAACAAGCCAGGCGACCCCCCCACTCCATGAGGGCCTCCATTTTCCACATCCGGGACTTCTCTCTCGTCAGAACTCCACCCAGCAGACCAGCCTATCAGCGCCCGGCTCGCTCGCAAAGCGGCCCTGCGGTTCATCAATAAATGCTGGACTTAGAGATGTCTACAAGAGTATGCTCCCTGCACGGCAGAGCCTGGCAAGCTACCCGTGTTGCATGCAAGGCAAGTGCCCTATTTGCTATACTATCACTTTGGCCCAGCCAGGAATAATTTTTAAATGTTCAATTTATTTTTGTAATAGGCAATGCACTCACACATATATATGCCAAATACCAGTAACAATTATAGACCTCATTCCGGAATGGATTGAGGCTCTTTATGTTCCTGGAGCAAGCAGATGCCTTGGGCTCTACTAGCATGAGACAGGACATATGGAGCTGTTACTGGGGCCCGCTCGAGCAAATCGATGATGAACGGGAAGACAGTGACAGACAGTGATACATTTTACACATATGATGCATATTGTCTCTATTATTCTAAGGTTTGTGTTTTATGCATAATATATTCTAGGAGTCATTTCAAAATTATTCACTAAATGCATCCTCATTGTTTGCCGATATGTAGTAAGGCATTTTTTGGATATGCAATTGTTTATTTAGCTAACCTAAAAAGATAGTTTTAAATTAGTATAATTGTATTATAGGAGAAAGAGAGATAGGAGACAGAGAGAGACAGGGACAGAGACAGAGACAGAGGGGGGGAGGGAGGGACAAAAGACAGAGACAGAGACAGAGAAAGTGCTCAAAACCCTGCAGTGTAATCAGACTCAAGGCCCTGCCTGTATGGTCCCCCACTATCAGTACAGCCAGGAGTGACCTGCAAACCAAAATAAATTAATAAACAAATAAAATTAGTATAAGTGTAACAACTCTAAATATTAAAAATAAGAACTAACTGTAATGCATTTTTCTGCCATAGAAGAAATGTATTTATTTATTTTTAAGAAATGTATTTAAAATGCATAATTTTATTACTATAATAAATTCAAATCTTTCTGAAGTATTTCAAAACAGTGCATGATCTTTAATAGTTATAAATCAGAGATGATATTTTAAAAAAGGAAACAATGTTGAGGGTTGGAGAGCTAGTATAGAGGTGAAGGCGGCGATTGCTTTGCATGCCTGACCAGGTAGATACCCAGTCCCTCATACCTGAACACCATAAGGTACAACCCTGGAGATCACCTGAGCACCAACTGGGGACCCAGGTAATTGTCAGCCTCTAAGAGTCTGAGCAGCACCGCATTGCTCTCATACTGAATCATGGACCTGTTGGTTGTTAACCAAGATTTCATAGGTCCACCACTGGCCGTAGCCCCCTATTGACCCCCACCCCATCTCCTGAGCACATTTTGAAGTCCCTCCATGCATTTATTATTATTTTTCTTTATTTAATTTTTTTTTTTTTTGCTTTTTTGGTCACACCCTGTGATGCTCAGGGATTACTCCTGGCTCTGCACTCAGGAGTTACTCCTGGTGGTGCTCGGGGGACCATTTGGGATGCCGGGGATCGAACCGGGCCAGCACAGGCCTGCTGCATGCAAGGCAAATGCCCTACCTGCTGGGCTATCGCTCCGGCCCCTCCATCCATTTTTTAAAAACAAACAATATTGACCTTGTAGTTTGTGAGGTATTCGCTGGGGATTATGAAGTGTATTAAGAATTTGCCAAAACTCAGGTCAAACAGTGACTAAAAATGCTTTTAATATAAGTCAGTATTCATGGAAGGTTAAAAAAACTTAGTGATAAAATCATTTACTTCAAGAATCTTGCTTGCTTATAGATGAGTATAATTGTGTGCAATTATCCAGAAAATTCCATTCATGGCCTATCAGGATGATTTACTCTTTACTCACCTTAATTACCACTTAAAAGCTATATCTACAAGCAATCACACTGAGGGTTAGGGCTTCAACATGCGAAATGAGGGACACAACTCAGTGCACAGCAGAACCTATACGCAGCTCACTCCACCATCATCAAAGAATTGTTCCCTCAGGCTGCATTTCCTTTTGAATTCTTATCCAGTTCATGGCTATGTTTGGTATTTATTTGCACATAATTGCCCCTGCCACAAAAAAAAAAAAAATCTAACCAGAGGATATCATCTGATATGATTCTTTACTGAGTATGTATGGAATTGTCTTTGGATGGAGACAGGAACTCACACTAGATCTCCCACAGTTAAAAGTCAAATGTCCATGAATACACACATTTAAATGATAGGGTGGGAATACACACATTTAAATCAGAGGGTGGGGAAAATTCAGGGTCTCTGTTGTAGTTGCACTGTGTCCTTTATCTGCCTTGAAACATAAAGAAATGGTATTTTATAGAATATAAGGTGATTACAGTTGCTCTGCACGATACATAATTTCTACACTGTTGTGTAGAAATCCTTCCTGTTTGCCCATTGCTTTAGCAATTTTGCGAGTATTGAGAACAAGGTATAAAGGAAATGCTATTAAGAACACTTCGCTTCTGATATTGTAAATTTACTTACTGTAGGAATTGGGCTTTTGTTTGTGTAGTGGGGAGTAAGCAAGGAAGTGGGAGAGGGTTCTAGAGCAACGCTCAGAGGGTGCAGACTGCCAAGCAGGGTCAATCAATGCCTTGGCAATGTAATGCTGCTCAGGCCCAGTGTGCTTAGGGATCACTAAGCCTTAACTGGTGGTGCTTGGCTTACACTCAGAGGCACCTGGATAGAACCAAATTATATTTATAATTTGGCTGTGTAAATGTGGATAATTAACATAAGTTCTCTAACTATTCTTATTGTCATTTGTAAAAAGAAGAACAAAATCCATTAGTTTTTTGTCAAGAGCTTTTTTTGTCAAGAAAAAGTAAACACCTAATAAATAGTAATTATTAACAGTGTGGCTTCACAAGAAAAATTACAACAGGAAAGCAGTGAATAGTACCATTGAAAGTAAGTGCTTTTGGTGACCAGCTTTCCCCAGGAAATTTATACAACCTATGGAGATAGAGGTGGGATGCAAGGAAGTGTTTCATCAGAAGTTAGAACACTTACCTTGCATCCTGCCTACCCTGGACAATCTCCAACATAGCACATGAGCCCTGAGAACCATCAAGAATCACTCCTGAGCAGAAAGCCAGGGCTAGTCTGAGAAGGAAGCCAGGAAGCCTTGACCACGCCTCCCCCTCCAAATAATTTTTTTTTTTTGCTTTGTTGGGTCACACCCGGCAATGCTCAGGGGTTTCTCCTGGCTCTGCATTCAGGAACTACTCCTGGCGGTGCTCGGGGGACCATATGGGATGCCAGGGATCGAACCCTGGTCGTCATGGGCAGGCCGCGTGCAAGGCAAACGCCCTACCCACTGGACTATCGCTCCGGCCCCTCCAAATAAATTTTTAAAGCATATAATTTTTGTATTATTATTTTAAAATACAACAATAATTTCTGTTTTATACCTTATGGAAAATTCTATTACTTTCATTTTTTGGGTTCTGGATTTGTCATTTAAATTTTTAAAAATTTAATTAAAGAACCTTGATTTATAAAGATATTGGTAAAGTTTTATGCATATGATATATATATATATATATATTTTTTTTTTTTTGCTTTTTTGGATCACACCCGGCAATGCTCAGGGGTTTCAGGAATTACTCCTGGCGGTGCTTGGGGAACCATATGGGATGCCAGAGATCGAACCAGGGCCGGCATGGGCTGGCACGTGCAAGGCAAACGCCCTACCTGCTGGGCTATCGCTCCGACCCTGCATATAATATTTTGACACAGATTTGTCACATTTTTCTACAACATTTTACATTTTTGAAACTCCATTTTGAATACCAAATACCATATTATATTCTCAAGCTCAAAAAATGCTTGCTTGTATTTTCTTTTTTTTCTAAGTCAAATTATTCAGTCTACTACTAAGCTCTCTCTCGCCTCTCTCTCTCTGCCTGCCCTGTCCAATGCATGATAGTTATGATAGTTTTTCATAAACAGAATTTCTAAGATAGAATATATTATTTACCCACTATATTTTATTAATAAAAAGATGAAAACAGGCAGACTGATAAAAAGAGGAATGTCAAATTTTGGGCCAAGGAGATAGTTCAGGGGCCAGGGAGTTTGAAGCCTGGTGCTATCTTGTCATCCGCCCGGAACTCCCCCACACTCCTCTGCCCAGTACTACCTGAGCGGCCTGGGGATTAAGCTTACAAGTTTCTTTGCATGAAAACCAAGAAAACAAATAGACTTGACTTTGGAGATGGCATTTCTTTTATAAGCGTCATATTATTGTGTTCTTAATAAAAGTCTTGTTTAATCTATTTAATCAATCTGTCCTATCTGATATTAAATTTCCTGCTTTAGTTTTCCCTGTATACCTTATCTTCAAAAATTTGCAGCCCAGGGCTGAGGACATAGCTTAACGGTATTGCAACTGAATATATGAAGTCCATGGTTCAATCCTTAGAATTGAACCCACTCCCACCTCTGGGTAAATGCAGTCCAATTAAACACTACTAGGAATATATAAGTAGGTGTATGGTATGAAATAGACAATGGCAGGAAAGGACAGATGAGAGAGATTAGTACTATTGGAGGTAGAGGGAGAAAACTTTCAAAAGAAGGGAAAATGACCAAGTGGTAGAGCACGTGCCTGGCTTGTATGAGGCCCCAAGTGCCCCCCACCCCACTCCCAGGGGGATGGTTTGGACACACAAAGAGGTGCTCAGAGACTATTTTTGGCTCTATGCTCAGGAGTAACTCCTGGAAATGCTCAGGGTGGATCAAGTATCTACCACTATTTATTTAACTGAATGATCTGGAAAAGTGTCAAAATCAGTAGTTTTCTGTTGCAGGACTCCTCTAAGAGCCTCTGCATCTGCTCTGAATTGCCTCCTGCAAATCACTTCATAGATAAAGGGGGTAGTCTAAATGTGGCAGTTTATCTGACCATGTATTCTGTACTGGCTGGTATAAATATTCTCTCATGCTACCACAATCATCGTGGGACTAGCTACATCTTACCAGCATATTTGCCTGGCCACATTGGATCTCTAAATAATTAGACCAGAGAGAAATGCTGTTTGCCTCCAAGCAAGCAAGCATGGCTCCCTGATAACTCAAAGGCAACTAAAATACAAAACTACCGTGAAGTAGACGAGACTCTTGTGAAAGCTTGGAGAAATATTTAACTGGTACTAGTATTAGACTTTGGTACAGAGACAAGCCATCTAGGAAACCCCTTCTCTACCCTATAAAGGCATTTCCAGGCAGATCTTGGCTCAAGACATTAGCATATAAAAGGGCCTAGGTGATGTGCTGGGAGAAATTACTTGAGGGCATTTGACCCTCCCTGCTTCCCATAATAGTGGGAGGGAGGTCTGAGTTGCAGGGGTATAAAACTAGCCTGCTTCCTCTCTCGCACCCTCTTTTGGACTCTCTCTTTGTGAGCTTGCACCCTTCTTGGGAGTCTTGTCTTTGTCTCCTCTTTACAAGGCCTTAACATGTGGTGGCCGCCATTTTGGCCTACATGTGGCTGGGGTTCTAGCCAGGAATCCTAAGCACAGGGTTTTTCCTATTGTTGATTTGTATGTTGAACCTGTGATAAGTAAAGCCTTTTAAAACTGCATCGGATTCCTCAGTCTTCATCCATTCCCGCCCGGCTTCAGAGGTAGAGGGGAACTTGCTTCCCGGCACTGTTGGGGACCCCGCGGCATCCCCGACAGTTTTCAACATTTTTATATCTGATGACCAGCATCCACCAGAGACCAGTTCTCAGACCAGCAATTAATAATCAGTAAATACCAGGGTTTTTCAACTTATTTAAGCTTGTTATCCAATGATAGAACATTGGATCTAAATTTCCAGTCTCACTTTATTTATAAATCAGAGATAGTGAAGAAGTTTGAGTTATTGTGCCTGCTTCATAGAAAACTATACACTATTATTATTATTACTGTTATTATTATTATTATTTTGCCACCATAATCATCATCACCAACTATTGAGAAATTAGTTGGAAGTCAGGGAAGGGTCAGACTCTGGAATGTTTTGAAAGCTAATAAAATTTAGAGAGCATGTTGTGCACCAGTTTCTTTAGTTTAGATAAACATGATACCTTTGGTGGAGTTGGTGTATGAGTCACACCCAGTGGTGCTTAGGGCTTACTGCTGACTCTGTGCTCAGGAGTAGGCACTCTTGACAGTGCTCGGGGAACTATATGGGGTCACAGGGATTGAACCCTGGTCTATCCTATGCAAAATAACTGCCATATCTGCTATACACTCTCTCCAGCTCCATGATACTATTCTTGATGCAAGACTGAATTTTAACGTGCATCTCGCATGTACATTATTGTTCAAATTCTATTTAATTTTTGTTACACTAAACTGAACAACTAAATTTAGGAGGAAGATGGTAAAGTGTGCCAAAATGCCACACCAAAGCCTCTTATCATTAGCTATTACTTGGCTTTAAAACTGAAGTGGGAATTTTACCCAGAGAGAAAAACCAAGGCTGCTAAAGTTTATCAAGGTTCTAGGTGAGAAGGAAACTGATGAAGGCCAGTGAAGTGATAGGATGGTCAGAGTACAGGCTGAGAGGAAAACATGGGCTCAGAAAAGCAATCAGAAAAGCAATCATGTTTAGGAAAAGTATATTTTAAAAAATTAGAGGATGATACACTTCAGAAGTAGAGAACCTGAACATTTTGAAAACAGCTGGGAGTCAAATGCAAATTAATTCTGAGACTTGATTTCTTACTTTAAATAGGTTAGACAAGGATCAAACAACAATAGTAGTAAAAAGAGACATACACTCAAAATTACCTCTGTAACTGCGTTTAAAAGTTGCTGATGGGCCAAGGATACACAGGAGGTGCTTGCATAGGCGTGCTATCCAGCATTCATTGGTGCCCCAGACTGCCAGGTAATCCGGAGCGGGCCAAGCAAACCCTGAGCATTGCTGGGGTGACCCAAAGAATAATAAAAATAAAATAAAATCTTTACCAAATGTTTTTTAAAAAAAGTTGGCTGAGTTTTGTGCTTGCTTCAACAGCACATATACTAAAATTGTACGATACAGGATTAGCATGGCTCCGCTCAGGATGACCCGCAAATTCATGAAGCAACCAAAAACAAAAAGAGTTGGCTGAGTTTTACACCCCCCAAACACCTTTCCCTCCTTTCCTACCACCCTTGTTAATACAGGATGATCTTTACCTTTTATCTTCCAAGGACATCAATTTTATTTTAGTCTGAGGAGATTTTGGCTCCAGGAAGTTGTTAGTATCTTGAGTTTCCAGTTGGGTGACAGTGTCTGTCTCCCAAGCCTGCACCCTCCTCCCCACCCATCATCACCACCAGCACATGGGGAAGGGCAATCTTATGAGATAAAAAGGAAATGCAGGTCACTCCTTCTGGGATCATATATCAGAAAAGGTGATTATTCTAAGCAGAAATTTGTACCCTCATCCACACCTTCTCTGCCTAGTTTATTTCCACTAACAACATTTTTTTAATTTAATTTTATTATTCCCCCCAAATTTTATTACACCATTTTAGACATACAATTGAAAGATGCTCATGTAGTTTTGGTTCTACAGTGTTCCAACACCCATCCCTCCACCCAAACCCATCTCCCATCACCAATGTCCCCACCTCCCTCCCCCTCCCACACCTCAACTACTTGGCAGGTTCGGTATGTCATTTCTCTCCCTCTTTATCTCTCCCTCCCGCCAAACTTTCCTGCACATCGTGGAATGCAGTGCATTAAAAGACATTACTGTTTCCACTATTTTAATGGACCGCGCGACCTGGGCTGAAACTGGTTTTGTTCTGTTAATCTGGTTGTGAGGCAGTTTCTCAGTGTCCAGACAGCGAAAATGGTGGCTAGTGTGATGGGCGAAGTCTCATCCGGCTGGTTCGGGACACCCCAGAGGTGATGGGCCCACTCCCAAAACCCATCTGCCCTCCTGGGGGCCCCATAGTCAGCTGGGCCCGGGCGAGCTGAGTTCCAGCTTCCCCAGCCACTTGTGAGGCTCTTCATGCTATGGCTGGTGGCCCCAGGGCAGCTCCTGGGGGGGCCATGAGGCTCAACAAAATGGAGGGGGGAACACTAACAACATTTCTACTTGTTCCTTGCTCAGTCATAATTGTGACATTCACTTTCTTTTCTGTTCACCTAATATAAGGAATCGCTGCATTAACAAGTCCTGTTCACCTATCACTGAATCATATCTCCAATGAATCTACTGTTTTCCATCTCCACCTGCCATGGCTCAGATACCATTAGTTTTAGCTCTACACAAAATAGAGTCCTGAGAAGGTAACCCTGCCTCCTCTGGGCAGATGTTGGGGCTGAACTTCAGTTCGTTTGCTAACTTTGTGCGGGGTATGAAGACCTCCAAGTCCTTCAGACTGCTCAACCCCTTGTATGGTTGTCCTGGAGAGCCGCCCAAACCACCTCTAGACTTGCTGTCGTCATCATCTGGTCTGTCTCACATCCATTCTCCACACAGCAGCTTACTTTTAAATCACCGATACGCACCACTTTCCCCTTAACTCATCTATAGATTTCTATGTGACTGAGATGAAATCCCAGAGCTTCACATGGTCTACGAGGTTCTGTGTAATCTGGTTTCTTGCTTCTTCCTTGTCCTTACTAATACCATGTTTCTGTGACAACTTTCAGAGCTTTGTTTGTTTCCTGAAAGTTGTCAAGCCCCATTCCCCTTCCTACTCCCAAATTCTTCCCTCATTTACTTCAGTTTGTTTCCTTGAGATCCTGTTTTGGTTTTTTGAGTCACAGCAGCAGTGCTCAAAGGCCATTCTACGTGCTCAGGATCACTCCTATGGTAGTGGGGTGGTAGTGGAGCGCTGGGAGTAGCACATATGTGGGGTCAGGGATTCAAACCAGGGTGAGCAGCACGCAAGGCCTCAATCACCGTTCTATTTCTCTGGCCTCCGAGGTCTTAGTCTAAATGTCATTATTGTCGCTTCCATGGGTTACACCTGAAAGTGCTCAGGTGTTATTCCAGGCTTAGTGCTCAGTGGTGCTCAGAGGCCTATGCAGTGCTACGGTTTGAACCCAGGTTTTTTTGCACAAAAAATATGTATGCAAGCTCAATGTTTATCGACATTTTTCTGACCATAGCCTCCTTCTAACCTTATTTCCTTCCTATGGTTTCCCCTATCTCCTCCTGGTTGGCCCCTTGTCTATTCCTCCTCAAAGACACAATTTTCACCCTTGGAAAATCCTGCCTTTCCCAATCAGAGTGGGGGTAGGACCCCTGGTTGATAATCGCTGCACTAGAACTTTTAGCTATCTTATAACCCATAATATTACTTTTCACGGAATCCATTTCTGAATCCTAAATCCTAAGCTCTTGTATCACTTCATCCTGTCCTTTAATTATGCTTAATACAACTGGAATCATACGTTCATTAGCAATTTCAATATTCTTTCCCTACAATATACCGTAAACTTTATAAGGATAAGAATTGTGTATTTCACATCCAAGTTACTTTCCCACAAGTTTATACGAAAGTCTTTATTAGATACACAAGGATTTTGCTTTCCTGAGGAATTAGATAACCACTAAACTGGTAAGCAGATGATGTAGATTGAGATTCAGTAAATGCTATGCAATAAATTCTGAAGCTCTTCAAGTGCAGAGATCTATGTTTGTTATTAATGAATCCCAAATATATTGCCAGTATAAAGCTATCTATTAAATAGAACTAAAGAGTTTAGTTTGCTCATGTAAAGTTTTAAACAATATTCCTGATGGATGGATGATCTTTTCTTCAAGTGGTAATTTAGGGACTTTTTTTTTTTTGCCTTAGCAGGGATCAAATCCAAGCCCCCAACACATGCAAAGCAGGAGCCCTACTACTGAGTCGCATCTCCTACCAAACAATACGCCTAACTTGTGGCTGTTATGTTCGGCATGTGAGCATAGAATAGGCAAAGACTTGTGGAATATATATGGATATATAAATATGTATTTATGAATATATGTATATATAACTGTATGCATGTATGTATAGCATATGCACATTTTTTCTTTAAAGAACTAAACTTGGAGGGTAACACAATTACCTCAACACAAGAGTAAATGAACCTGAAACAACACTACTATTCTAAAGCAACAAATATAAATTAGAAATGTTTTTTCAAAAAGTTCTACTTCAATGTAAGTAGAAATCAGCATTATTTTCCATCTATAAATATACTCAATCTCCTCTCCAGGAAGCTAGTTCTTCAAATGAAATCAACGAGTTTACGGATTTGTTTCTCAGGACAATTAAACTTTAAAACTGTATCTGTTTTCTACGGTCAAAATTTCCGTTTTTGTTTTCCATTTTTCAAAAGGTCTTTCTCCATTCTTGTTTTATGTTTGCAAGGTTGAATTGGGACAAGTAAAGGAAATGGAACCAATAAAACCAGACACATCCGACAATTTCCGACCCAGGGTTGATAGAGCTCCAGTGCACCTTTGACCTACGCCGATTTTCCGCACTTATTCTTAGGGCATCACCATAGTTTCCGCTCGGAGGGAAAGCACTGCAGAAATCGGAGTTTTCCCCGGTACGGAGCGACGTGGGTCACGTGCGCTGAGTGCGGCAACCCCGCTGAAGCGCTTCCACTGGACCAGGCTCTCGGTCCGTGCTGGACGGAATCCAGCTGCAGATTCCAGGGGCCCTGTATCAATCCCACGCATTCCGTTCAGTTCGCGGAACTTCGGACTCAGCTCTGAGGAAATCCACAGCCTACACTTTACACACTGTACCCCACGGAGAGGAAAAAGTGAAACATCCCTGAACCCCTGAGCGGTTCCTTTGAGGGTCGTCGGGGGGGGCGGGGGACCAGGCTCTAGATCGTACTTTCGGGTCTGCGGGTGGAGAGTCCGGCGGCTGCGAACCCGCGACGCGGGCGTTTCCCGGGCCTGGACGGGACTGAGGTCGCCGCCCCCGGGAATGTCCAGAAAGTCGGAGAAGCGGGTGTGGCACGGCCGGGGTCTCGCTTCCGAGGGCGGGAGCAGCGATCTCGGGCTCCAGCGCAGCGGAGACTCGCGGCGGCGCCCCGAGCGCGGCTCAGCCCCGCAGGCCGCTCGCCACGCCCCACAACGCGCTGCGGAGAAGGCGGGCGGCCGCGAGGCCCCGCCGGGCCGCCGTAGCGCCGCAGCTCGGGCCGCTCCTCCCGCACCGCCCTCCGCCCCCCAGCCTCCCGGCGGCGCCGCGGCAGCTCTGGGCTAGGGCAGCGCCGCCGCCGCCGCTTCCTCCTCTGCAGCCGTTTGGCCGCTGCGTGACGCGTCGTTTCCTCCCAACATGGCGGCCGGGGCAGGTCGGCGGTGATGGAGGCCAGTCCGCGACCGCGGCGGGTGCTAATCCCCACAGTTGTGCGGGCAGCCGTGCGCTTGCCCGGTGTCTGAGGCGCCACACCGCCGCAGCATCGGCCCCTCGAGCCCCGGCCGCCCCGGCGCCGGAGGGGCAGTGAGGGGACGGGTGGCCGGGAAGCGACCCCCGGGGCCGGGCGCAGCGGAGCGGTCCGACGGGCGCGGCCCTGTGAGGCGGCTGTGAAGCCTGCGCGGCGCCCCACTCGCCGCTCCCGCCGCTGCTCCCCGCCGTCCACCCCTCTCTCCTTTCTCTCGCCCCTTCCTCCCCCTGCACTCCTCCAGCCGCCGGGAGCCGCGGGCTGGACTCCCTCGCCGCCGCCGCCTTCTCTGCGTCCATGTATGAGGGCAAGAAGACCAAGAACATGTTCCTGACGCGGGCCCTGGAGAAGATTTTGGCCGACAAGGAAGTGAGGAAGGCGCATCACTCCCAGCTGCGCAAGGCGTGCGAGGTGGCGTTAGGTGAGCCGGGAGGAGGCCTGGGGGAGCGGGCTGCGGGCTGGGGGCGGCGGCCGCCGGACGTCGGGGTCCGCGGGGCAGCGCCGCTGACCTCTGGTAGCCCTCGCGCCGCTGTCGGGCCGCCGGAGTTGGCTAACTCGGCTGGATGCGGGGCGAGCGGGCGAAGGGAGGACGGGCGGCGGGGCCGGGGGCGACCCTCGGTGGGGGCGCCCCGAGACCACCCTTTGTGGCGGAGCCGCCCGGGAGCGGACGAGCTGTTGTTTATTCGCCGGGCCCTTGAGGTGGAGCTCATTTGTCAAGACTGGGCGTGGGGATGGCTTCCCGAGTCGTCACTGCAGTTAACTTTGTCGTCTGGCGTGGTACTTTGGGGAAGATGGGCTGAAGTTGTTCCCCGGGTGACACGCTCGAGAAAGGATTTTTTTTTTTTTTATTTTGCAAAGAGCTGCAGCGGGTTCTTGACGTCTCCCCGCCTCCGCCACGGAAAACACAAAGTAGTGATGTTGGATCTGTGGGGCTGACCTGGAAGAATAAGACCAGAGGTTACGGGGCGGGGGTGACGAAATACAAGACGAGGAAGGAACTAAAAAGACCTTTAGATATGCGGCGTTAGCGATGATAAGGATAGCGTTTGAAAGGGGGAATTGAAAAAAAGACAATGACACCCACCAGCCACATGTCTGGACCGTGGCTGCTGCTCTAGAGCCTGAATTGTGATTTATAGTTCATAGGAAAGAGATCGGGTGTAACGAGACCCCAAGCAGGGCAGATCCGAACAATACCATGAAGACAGGCACATGAGGATTATTAGAAGGGGAACCCTGATCTATTACGTCCATAAAGATGAAATCATGTAAGCAGAGACCGGAACATTGAGCGCGGAGATGCATTTCTAATGCTTACACATAATTTCATATCATTGGAAATAGACAGGATCAAATTAAAGAGGAAATGAGGCTTGTTCACTGGACTTTAGATTCAAGCATTCGTGAAAGAGAAGTAAAAAACTAGGCTAGCTTAAATGCACGTTATATTCTGGCTTAAGACAGTTTAAAAGCAACTTTGCCCTTAATTTATTAAAATTAGTAGAAAATGCTTCTTAATATATGTTGTGTTCTTTCCTTTTTGGTGGACTCAACACTGGTGATAATGGAAACAGAAGAAACTGCAGTTTTGTGCATTTTTTTAAATCTGTGGCTTAAATTTAGTCTTATTGCCTTTTTGATGAAGAAGTTGATCTTTCGTTGTTCTTGTAGCTAACGTTTCCAGGCAGATGAGAAGACGTCCTGCAGCAGAAAAATCTTGTGTTTTTGTTCTGGGTCCAGAAAGGAGAGTGATTTTAGAATATTTAAAGAATTGTTCTGTGTTAATGAGTTTCAGGTTAAAGAATTTAAGAGCTTGAGAGTCAAACAGAAGTTTTATTTTTTTGGTATCAGATTTTTTTTTCAGGAGAGGCAGTATTTTCAGTATTCTACCAGTATTGTCAATTAAGTATTTTGCCAGTTTTACTTCGTGAGTCTTTTCATTTAAAAAACTTCTGTGACTACCCAGGCAGAGATTAGACTCCAGAGTCCTTTCTTTTAGAGGTAGTAGACTCTTCCTCACATTTCATGAAGTTTCAGAGTTACAAAGTCATAATAATTGGAGGCATTGTTGCTTCCAAACATAATTTGACAGGAAAGCTCACTTTTGTAGATAAACGTTTTGGAGTAATATAGTATTACCCAATAGAAGTCTCCCCTGAAACTGTTACTGACTTTCTCTTTCCTTTTCATAACTGAGAGCTGCATTAGGCCCGCTTTGATCTTCTGATAATCTGTGGTCATGCGGGAGGATGGGAAAGTAAAACTAGAATGGCCTAGTTTGGTCATCTCTGATCTTACCTGTTGTCAGCTGGATTGTGGAGCTACAGAGCTCTGCGTGGATCATACTCTACTCAGGCCTCCCCAACCCTCCATGGATTTCAACAAATTGTAATTGTGGTTTAGGCAATATGGTTACAGTAGAGTTACTAGATTGTGGTATTGTTACTGCAGCCCTTCCCCATAGTGAGTGCCTATTTTGGAGCTTAAGGGAGGTGGAAAAAAATATGTGTAATATATCCATGTGTATGTACATACACATAGAAATTTGTCAGACTTTCATGGTGTTATCTAAAAACATTGGCATGTAAAAAGTTCAGAAAGCATTTGCAATGAAGTCAGTCACTTTGTTTTTATTACTGATGTGGGTTTGGGGCCACATCAGTGTTCAGAGGCTACACACTCTGTTGGGGGTACCTGGAATCAAACCTGAGCCACCTACATGCAAAGCATGTACTCAACCCATTGAACCAGCTTCTGGCCCACATTCAGTCTTATCATGAGAGTTATAAGTAGGTTTTCTATAGGTAATGCTTGTGGAATTAGAGGTTATCACGGATTCCGAAGATAACTTATAGGAGTCTATAGGGGTAATCGCAATCCATTATTAAAAAGAATTCATTCTCAAACACAATATATAAACTTCATTAAAGAAATAGAAACAAAAAAAGGCATTTAAAAAGGTGTAAGGAGTCTTTAAAATGTGTCAAATTGTTTTATGTTTCAGTCTTTATTTTGAAATAAAGTGGCTTTAAAAAGGAAGAAAATCACCTAGTTACAATCTGAGAGTCCCACAGACCTGAGAACAACTCTAGGTTGTCCCTCTGCTGTGCTCTGCAGCACACGCCGAACTCTGCAGTGAGGCTTCGAGGCTGCCTAGCTCAGTTTCATCCATTCTTGCTCTCTAAAAATCCTGAATTAAAAATAGTTTGGCCATCTGCTGGCAGATGAGACAACAGCTGAGCTTATTTTTAGTTTTAAAAAGAATTTAGGATTGTTGCAGGATTGGGCTGAAGGTGCGTTGTCTCATGGGAGCTGGGTGTGGTTGGTTCACTTCCCAGTCAGACCTCCCAAGTTTCAGGTGTTTTCTTTGATGTTAGGGCTGTAGCTAACTCAACTTCTGCTTCTGGCATCATGTATCTGTACTCTGCAAATGTTAGGGTCAGTAGTTAAAGGTTGGAAACTGGACCTAATGAGGAAGAGGAGTGGAAAGGAATGGCCACAAGGATGCTTAGGGGGACCCCCAGAGGCCTGCAGCATGAGCACCCTGCAGAGATAATGGGGACGTGATGGGAAGACAATAGCTGGGAAAGCAATTTCCTGTCATTGTGAATGTATCATCAGTCATATTTTAAAGTCATCCCAGTGATTTGTAGTCTGTTACCTATAATTAGAGTAGGATGATATTTAGGCTAAAGTTTGATAGAACTTGTTTCCTCTGCTCTTAGAATTACACTCTTGTGCCACGCCTTGCAGTGCTGAGCAGTACTTGCTGCTGGGAGCGAGGGTGATGCTGGGATGTGGCAACCAGGTGGTGTCAGGGATCAGACTTTTCCCTATGGAAAGCTCTTTTCCAGCCCGCAAACCTCTCTCTCTCTCTCTCTCTCTCTCTCTCTCTCTCTCTCTCTCTCTCTCTCTCTCTCTCTCTCTCCTCCTCCAGTCCACTTCTTACTTTGGTGTAG
This sequence comes from Cryptotis parvus, assembly GCA_021461705.1. Classification (NCBI taxonomy): domain Eukaryota; kingdom Metazoa; phylum Chordata; class Mammalia; order Eulipotyphla; family Soricidae; genus Cryptotis; species Cryptotis parvus. Next base: position 41,444 of record JAJIBD010011182.1, read on the forward strand.
TGTTGGCTTACTGAAGAGGAGTATATGGGGGAGGGAAACTGCTCCAGCGCTGCTAGCTCAAGCTTTATGCTACTCTTGAACATTTTAATACGGTTGTCACTTCATCGCTTATGAAAAAAGTCATGCATGCTTCCAAATAATATCCTGCGGGCCGGTACACAGGGGGAGATTCCCTTACACGTGGTTGACCCGGTTTGATCCCAGCATCCCTTATGGTCCCCCAAGCACGGCCAGGAGTAATTTCTGAGTGCAGAGCCAGGAGTAACCCCTGAGCATTGCTGGGTGTGAACCAAAAAAGCCAAAATAAATAAATGAATAACAAATATTATCCTGAAGTTAGCATTTTAATTGTAATTTAATGTAAGTCTGGTTTGTAGTATGTACTACTGATTTTCAGTACACATTAGCACAGTTATGATTCTAAAAAACCCTCCAAGACAGAAATCTATTTGATTTTGTTTAATGATGTTTTTTGCTGAAATTATTTTACCCTTTCTTGTATCTGTGAGTACTCCCAGGAAACTTTGCTTTCTTGCAGAGAGGTGGGGTGGAGGGTGTTACACCCGGCTGTGTTCGGGTTACCTTTGACTCTGCACTCAGGAATTACTCCTGGAGATACTTCAGGACATATGGGATGGGGATCAAGCTCAGGTTCTGCAAGACTCGGGCATCACTTCCAGGAATCTTTGTTCCTTGAATTTGCTCTGGGACAGTGTTGAAGGAAAAGAAAGGCAAAGTAGATACAGGTGCTCTAGCTATTGATGAGACCATTTTCCAGAAGATTCCTTTTTCTATAGGGCGAAAGCAGGAGTCCTCTTGGCAGTGTGGAAAGAAGAAAGGAATAAAGTGCAGTTGGAATGAGTAGTATCTAGAGCAGACCGAGGACCTCTTTATTTCCTGTCCCATTTAACGCAGACTATTGCTTGTTTTCACCTGATAATATTTAACTTGTAAAGAAACATCTGGGGGCAGAGAGATAGCACAGGGGTTAGGGTCCTTGCCTTTCATGCAAGTTTTATCCTGTGATGTGATCCCCAATAAGTCATATAGTCTCCTGAGCACTGTTAGATGTTATCTCTGAGCACAGAGCCAGGAGTAAGCTCTGAGCACTATTGGTTGTTGGCCCCAAAACCACGAGAAAGATACTGTTGACAAATTGTTTTTCAAAGCAAAATAAAAAAAAATATTTTGTGAAATATAAGTAAACATTAACTGGGGAATAATCAGCAGACAGTTCCTTACAAAATGAAGGACTATTTGAGGTACTGAGAGAGAGCTTAGTTACTGAATTCTTTGCATGCAGGATGCCCAGGTTTGATCCCTAGCTCCCCATGGTTCACTGGGCAACCCCCAGGAAACCCTTGAGCACAGAACTAGCCATAGTCCCTGAGTATTTCCAGTGTGGACCAACTTCCCCTCACCCTCCACTCCTCCCCCAAAAACCACCAAAAGGAGGAAGTTATTGAAGAGGTAAAATGTATGAACAAATATTGTTATTTGAAATTATGTGTATTCTTTCAGCAAGTGTTGAACAAATATATAGCAGATACTAGTCTAGTGTTGGTCATTCAGTCACTAAGCTTGCTTTCATGAAGCTTAAATTCTGGTGGGTTGAGGCAAAAGTAAGTATTGTCAGGTTCTTGTCATCCTAGTACAGAGAGTAAAGGGCGAATGACAGGAATGTGAGGTTAAGGGTTGTTAGGGAAGGTGCTATGGTCACATTTCAGCAGAGAAATGACAGGATTGATTCATTCAGGTATTCGCATGAAACCAAGTGAACAGATTTGGGTACATTCTGGGATGAAAGGAGGCCCGTGTAGCTGCAGAAGAGGGCCGGGGGAGTGCTAGGAGAGGATGGTTACTCAGGATTCTGTTCTTAGGGGGGGAAGCCAGTAGTTTTGTGGTGTGATAGAGTAAATTTACTATGAACAGATGATTGTAATTTGTTGTTTTTTGTTTGGTTATTGTTTTGGAGTGGGAATTAGACCACACTCAGGAGTTGCTCAGACTTACTCCTGGCTCTGGTCAGGAATCACTCCTGGTGGTGTTCGGGAGACCAAAATGGATTGAACCCTGGTTGACATGCCGGGCAAGCGTCCTACATACTGTGCCTCTCTCTGGCCCCCAGATGATTGTGATTGTCACTAGGCTCTTGGTGGTGGAGGGAGAGAGAATTGGTTGTGTTTGGAATCTATGCTATTACTCTCTGAAGTATATTTTTTTGTTATTATAGTTTAGTAGCCTGCAGCTCGGTTGTATAGATATGCCAAATTCCAGTACAATATATTAGGTCATCCCATGACTTAATATAATGGTTTGAGGCTCTTTGTGTTCCGTAGCAGCCGACGCCCTGGCTCTACTGCAGAGACAGACATAAGAATTACGGGCCCGCTAGAAATAGAGATCAACGGAGACGATCGTGAGTTTAGGTAACCTATTTACAGTAAAATCAAACACTTAATGTTCTTGATACACAGTTGGCCACACCTCACCAAAGTACCCAAGACCCTTCACCAGTGTTTACTTCCTGTCCCCTCTTAATCTCCCCTCCATCTCGGTTTTGAAACCCAAGGCCAAAGATTTATTCTTGTTTGATAATGTGCATTCCCTTGTTTTGTGTCTGTAACTTTTTTTTTTTTTTTTTGTATTTCATTGGTTGGGCTTTATTCTGAAGTTTTAAGAAATTATTATTTTACTTCAAACTGTAATTTGGTCTTGAGTTATTCACTTGATCACTTGATCACTTGAATCCCGTTATTCATCGATTTGCTCGAGCGGGCGCCAGTAACACTTCCATTGGACCCTATCACGTGCCAATGTAGCCCAATGGCATCTGGTTGATTCAGGAATATGAAGAGCCTCAAACCGTTCCTTCAGGGTCTTAACAAGGAAGTCTGACCATCTTGTAGGTGGGCGGCCACGTGATCTTTTGACATCCCGTGGGATCCAGTCGGTAACGGCTCTAGTCCAGCGGTTGTCTCCAAACCGCATTACATGTCCAGCCCATCTGATTTTCGATGCCTTGGCAAACGAGACAGCGCCCCTGATTCTGGAATAGCGACGGAGGTCAGAACTCCGGATTCCTTCTCTCACTTGAGTGAGACGTGATATTCCAAGCATAGCTCTTTCGATGCCTCTCTGGGAGACCCGAATAGCATTCTCATCCTGCTTTCGTAGGGCCCAGGTCTCTGAGGCGTATGTTAATGCAGGGAGAACGGTGGAGTCGAAGAGATGTGCCCGAGCTGGAGGTTCTTTGTCCTTTTAGCTATTTCTTCGATGCCTTGAAGGCATTCCATGCTGCTCTCTTCCTCCTGCGCAGCTCAGGTTTTAGGTCGTTCATCATGTTGACTTCTCGACCTAGGTACACATAACTGCTGCATTCAGAGATGTTTGTTCCACTGAGAGTGAATGGGGCCTCTGGAACTAGTTCATTTCTCATGAACATAGTTTTCTTCAGATTCAGCTGTAGACCTACCTTTCCACATTCTCGGTCAAAGTCAGCCAGCATTTGTGCCGCTTGGCTAATGTTTGGTGTTATTAGAACGATGTCATCAGCGAGCGGAGGTGGTGTAGTTGCCAACCATCTATCTTCACTCCCATTCCTTCCCATTCTAATTGTCTCATGATGTTCTCGAGGGTGGCACTGAAGAGTTTTTGGTGAGATGGTATCACCCTGTCGAACCCCTCTTTTGACATCAATGATCACTTCTTTGTAGAATGGTGAGATCCTGGTGGTGAATCCGTAATACAGCTCACGAAGGATCTTGATGTATTGGGTTTGAACACCCTGTTTGACTAGGGCTTCGATGACTGCTTCAATCTCCACAGAATCAAAGGCTTTCTGTAAATCAATGAACGTGAGACAGAGTGGCATCTTGTACTCCCTACAAACCTCAATGAGCTTGGTTACTGTGTGGATATGGTCGATTGTGCTGAATCCTTTCCGGAAACCTGCTTGCTCGCATGGTTGACCTTCATCTAGTGTTCTGCTAATCCTGTTCAGGATGACTCGTGTAAACAGCTTGTAGATGACAGACAACAGGCAGATGGGGCGATAGTTGCCGATGTCGTGAATGTCTCCCTTCTTGAACAGTAGAACTGTCCTGCTGGTTTTCCATTGGGAGGGCACCTTGCATTCGGACAGGTAGCGTGTGAAGAGCCGAGCTAGTGTATTGATGAGTACCGACGGCAGATTCTTCAGATGTTCGGGTCTGACTTTGTCTGGGCCTGGTGCTGTTCCCTTCTTTATCGATGAGATGGCATGTCGGATTTCAGAAGAGAGAACGTTGGGAATGACATATCCATCCTGTGGAATTTGGTATGTGGGCAGGTGGATGTGGCTATCAAAGAGATTTGAGTAGAAGTCCTGGGTAATCTTCTCCATTGCCTTTCTGGAAGATGTGATAGATCCATCAGGGCGCGGAGGGCAGTCATCTTGGTCTTATAGTTGGCGAAGGACAGGCGGGCAGTGCGAATACTTTTCCCGGCTTCTGCTGCATCTTCCAGTATTTCTGTTCTTCTGTCTTTGAGGTCTGCTTTTATCGCTTCTCTGCACTGTTTAGCAGTGCAGAGAAGTTATTAGCCAACTTTTTTCAAGGAGCCATTCTAGAGAGTGTTAACTGCTAAGTCAGGCACGGTCACCACAGCCCGTCTCCACTCTTTGGTGTCCGCTGCACCTGATGTTAAAGCTGGCCATTCCATCCCATTATATCTGAAAAGACAACTCATGCCACAGAAGCTTCTTCCACTTTTGTTTTCATGTCTTTCTTTTTTTTTTTTTAAGTATTTTATTATACCACTGTGAGAAATACAATTACAAAGATATACAATTAAAACGTTCATATTTGGGCTTTGGTCATACAGTGTTCCAGCACCCATTCCTCCACCAGTGCCCATCTCCCACCACCAACTACCCAGCTCCCTCCCCCTCCCCAGCCCACCTCCATGGCAGTGTAACCTTTTTTTTTTTATTTTTGAGGGGGTGGGGGGGGTATAGGGGGTTACCGCACCTGGCCTTAACTCAGGTGTTACTCCTGCCGGTGCACTCTCGAATCAGTCACTCCTAGCGGTGCTCAAGGGTCTGTATGAGATCTTGGGCCTCGAACCCAGGACAGCGTGTGCAAGTGCCTTATCCATTGTAATATTTCTCCATATTATTTTTTGGGAAAAGGACAATTAAAATATATTTTACTAGGAATGGATGTAACAGTTTCGGTCAGTGAGGTTTTTTCTTTTAAGCCTTTCAGATCATCTTTATAATTACAATAAACAACTGGTCTTTTTTATGTAATAGGATTTTTGTAGATATAATTAGTTAAGGATCTTCAGATGCAGTTTTCTTATATTTAGGGTTGTAGATGCTAAATTCAGTGACTGATGGCTTTATAAAAATAGGAAGAGACAGATATGTACAAAGGAAGAAGGCAGTGGAAAATGGAGGCAGAAATGGGCTGTATGTTACTTAACCTAAGCCAAGGAATGGCAAGAGTTAACAGAATAGACAAGCATTGATTATTCCTAGGAACTTTGAGAGGTTGTATCATTCTTCTAATAACCTAGATCCAGATTTCTGACCTAGAATTGTGAGGGAATAAAGAGTTTTTCGCTACTAAATTTATGGTAATTTAAAACACCCCTCTTTGATGTTGACGTTACTGTTGTGATTAGGAATTGCATGTACATTCCGGGCTGTGATGTTTATATGTTTTTATATATATATATATATTTCTGCTATTTAAAAACCGAGGTTTACAAAGTTGTTCATGATGCTTTATTAGACATTTGATATTTCAAACCCAATCCCACCACCCCTGTGACCTTCCCTCCACCATTGTCTGCATTTTCCCAACCATTTCTTAAGCCTGCCTCCATAGCAGGTTGTCGGGCGCTTCGCGGGGTCCCCGACAGTGCCAGGACAGAGGTTGTCTTCTACCTCCGAGGGACGCCGGGAGAACAGATGAAAACTCACGAGTCCAGTGCAGTTCCAAAAATGGCTTTTAATAGTACAAAAGCTCTTCCACAGCACTCCAATATAATGAACAAACTCTAGCTCTGGTCCGAATTTAGATCATACAAAAGAGCCTAAGTCTCCCACCAAAGAGAGAGGATCTCACCCGAGCTGAGTCCTACCCAGAAGAAGGAGCAAAGGCCAAAAAGCAAAAGGCCAAAAGCCAAAAGCCAAAAGCTGAAGGCTGAGGAACCAAAAGGCAAAAGGTAAAAGGTGAAGGGGCCTCAAGTCAGCCCCTTATATACACCAAAGTAACCCAATCGGAGGTTGTCATGCCAACAAAGAACCCTAAACAGAGTGTAGTGCCACACCCTGTTGTAGGTATAAACAAAGGTTACACCAAGGACTAATCCCGAGATTATCTCTTATGTAAAACACTGGAGAGAGAGGGGCTGATATAAAGTAATACATCTTAACTTCATGAGCTTCATGTAATCTAGATGGTACCCACAAGGTCCTTATTATTATCTGCACCAGGGTGGTTCTGAGTATCTTGTTCTCGTGTACTGAAAGGGTCACACTCGCCTGCTTAGAGCAAACTAGTATGATCCTTCCTATAGTCTTCCCTTTAGTCTCAGCGTAGCCAGGGTGGTAGTCTCCTGGTAAATTCTAACTGTGCCCACGTTGGGTGCAGTGGGTATAAAGAGGACCTGTGCCCAATCTAGAAAACATAGAAGCCTTAGTAGATGTATAAGTCAGAAGTTATTCAATCAAGGTGACTTCTGTAACTGCCACACCCTCTAGAAGTGTTTACATAGAAGAGAGATCTCATTAGAATGAACATTGGCTTAAATAAGATTAAGCTGGGAGTGAGCAAAACAACAAAACTCCCAGATTAGCTAAACATGTCCTCCAACAGCAGGTCCCAAATAATTTATTTTATATATTTTATATATACCACTAAATGACTAAAGGAGTTACCAAAATATACTTCTGTAAAAGAAAATTTGTGAATATTGTTGTATCTCACCATGGGGACTTTAAGTCCTTGTCTGAGAGTTTACTAAGCTGATGTTGCTAGTTGAACCTTCTGTGTTAATATTTTTATAGCTTAGATGTCTTGTACACTACAATTTCTATCCAATCTGGTGTGCTCCTACTGAGAAAATTAGTATTGTAAAGTTTGGAGATGTTGCATTGGCTACTGCACTCTCCAGAAAATCCAGAATTTTTTATATTTGCATTTCCTTTTTTTTTTGTGTATATATATATATATATGTGTGTGTGTGTGTGTGTATTTTTACATTTATGTTTTTATTTTTGACATTACAAAAATATTCATGTTGGGTTTCAAGCCATACAGTGTTCCAGCACCCATCCCTCCACCAGTGCCCACCTCCCACCACCATGTCCCCCGATACCCTCCCCCTCCCCTAGCCTGCCTCTGTGGCAGGTTCTCCATCTCTTTTCTCTCTCTCTCTCTCTCTCTCTCTCTCTCTCTTCCCTCTCTTACATGTTGTGGATTGTAATAGACTTTCGACAATTATTGGTCCACTGTTCCTTTCTCTGTCTTACCTAACCTCTGCTCCCACAAATTTGTGATAGTTTCCACCTTTGGCAAGACCTCCTGATCTACATTTTCGCCTGACCTTGGATATTGGTATCATAATATGATTATATATATATATATATATATATGTCATAAATGCAGTCATTCTATATCTGTCTCTCTCCTTCTGGCTAATTTCACTCAACATGTTCCTCTCTATGTCCATCCATTTAAGCAAATTTCATAACTTCATTTTTCCTAACAGCTGCATAGTATTCCATTGTGTAGATGTACCAAAGTTTCTTTATCCAGTCATCAATTTTCGGGCACTCTGGTTGTTTCCAGATTCTGGCTATTGTGAATAGTGCTGCTATGAATATAAAAGTAGGGATGGTGTTTCCACTGTGTGTTTTTGGCTTCTCAGGGTATATTCCCAGGAATGGTATGGCTGGGTCAAATGGGAGTTCAATTTCTAGTCTTTGGAGGAATGCCCATATTGTTTTCCAAAAGGCTGTATCAGTCGATATTCCCACCAACAATAGATGAGTGTCCCCTTTTCCCCAAACACGCCAGCATTGTTGTTCTTGCTCTTTTGGATATGTGCCAGTCTCTGTGGTGTAAAGTGGTATCTCATTGTTTTGATTTGCATCTCTCTGATGATTAGTGATGATGAGCATTTTTTTCATGTCTTTTGGCCATTCGAACTCTTCCTTGCTGAAGTTTCTGTTCATTTCTTCTCCCCATTTTTTGATGGGGTTGGTTGTTTTCTTCTTGTAAAGTTCTACCAGTGCCTGATATATCCTGGATATTAACCCCTTATCAGATGGGTATTGGGTGAATATTCTTTCCCATTCTGTGGACTGCTTTTGTATCTTAGTCACTGTTTCTTTTGAGGTGTAGAAGCTTTTTAGCTTCATGTAGTCCCATATATTTATCTTTCCTTCTAGTCGCTTTGTTAGTGATGTTTCATCTTTGAAGATGCCTTTAGCTTCAATGTCATGGAGGGTTTTTCCTATATTTTCTTTGATGTATTTTATGGATTCAAGTCTGATATTGAGATCTTTAATCCATTTTGATCTGATTTTTTGTGCATAAAATCCAGAATATTTAATTGCACAGTGAGCTAACATAGTGTGATAGTAGAATGTGAATATGGCTGCTAGGGCTTCTGGAAGTATAGGAGCAGGGATGGTGGGAGGTCACCCATTTCCACTCTGCAAAGGCCTGACTTTGCATCAAAAAAAAACCCCGATGTACCTGAAATTTTTGCCAATTTGGCATCTCTAGAGCTCAGTTATGAGACAGTAGAGGTGTGAGTGCAGTTTGTGTTTTTTTAGTTGGGCGTTTGCTGTGGATTGCACTTCAGGTCGTGATGCTTGCACTCTTGGGTGCAGTTATCACTGAGGTTTGCATTCCTTTAACTGATGTACTTGCAAACATTCTCACCAGTATCACACACTGGTTAGACACATATTTGTGGTGCTCATGGATGTGCCCTGCAGTGTGTGCAAAAGCTTGCAGGAGGTACTCTTATTCATCTTGGCACTTTGCATCTGTTTTTAGTTAGGGTGATCTCTGGGGTTTGTGCCCTTCTTCAGGGTACTTATATACACCTGTTTGTGGCACCTGGAGATCTCCTACAGTGGTAGGGGCAGGAACAGCAGAGTTGCCACGCTCCAACACCAGGTGCCAGAATCATGTTTAGCACGTGAGGGATACTGGGGATTTGAACTTATGGCCACATGCTTACAAGGCAGGTACTCCAAAACCTGTGATATTCCTCCTTGTCTTGTGGCAATTTATTTTATGATTTTTTTCATTGCTGGGGATCAAATCCAGGGTCTTACACATGTAAGGCATGTGCTTTACCAATGTGTTTTCTCTCTAGTCCTGTGGTAATTATTTCAGGTAGTTCTAGGAACCTAATAAACTTCTTTTCCCCTAATTTGTCAGACCCGATTCAATTTATTTGAGTTTTCATTTGCAAAAAAAATAGTATCTATAGTAATAAAATAACATTTTTATGGATGTCTACTTTATGAATCCAGGAAGCGGTGATTATGAATGAGGCTTAAGTGTATGTGAGTCTCTTGACAACTTGCTTAGTAAGGGCCGGGGGCTGGGTAAATGGTGCAGGAGGTAAGGTGCTTGTCTTTACGTGTGGCTGGCTCTGATTCCATCCCGCACCTCAGATTGTCTCTCAAACTCTGCTTCCCGGGGTTATTACTGAGCACTTTTGATTACATGCAAGTTCAGTAAAATTGCTAATTAATCTAAAATTTTAATTGCTTTGTTATCAGTGCTATAAAATTTTGTGGGTATAGCATTCGACTCCAGTATGTGTTGGTAGAAGACTGATGACACCCACTAAAGTGCCATCCTGCCACCAAAAGATCCCTTTTCTCTGGTAGCCACCATTGTTTTCACTAAGCCTAAGAAAAACTGTAGTTTCGGGACAGATTGTTTTTATAAACAAATCCTTTCTTTAAATCATTTAGAAGTAAATTAAACCATAGTGTTTGATGTAAACTGGGGTTTGGGGTAGGAGAGATTATACCAGGAGTTAAGATACTTTGCATACTGTGGACCTGGGTCTGGTCTCTACACCACATTTGGTTTCCCCAAGCACCACTAGGGGTCACTCTTGAACACAAAGCCAGCTGTAGCCTCAGGGCACTGTTGGGTGTCCTCCCCAAGACCAGCTTGCTCCCCACCAAAACAAGCACACAGAACTTGAGTTACTTGGAGAGTGGCGTTGTTAACTTGATAAAAGCAGCAATTTATTAAGGTAGAATTTATATGCTATAAAACTTACCCTTTTAAAAATAGAGTGATTTCTAGTGAATTTATTGATTTGTACAGCCCTTTGTTTTAGAACATTTCTTTATCCTGATAAGATCCCTCTACTACCTCCTACCTTTTATTTTTTTTTTAGCTTTTTCTGGACATTTTATCTAATTCAATCACCACATGTGGTCTTTCATATATGACTTACATGATTCTGTTTATTTTTTAGATTCTTCATGTGTACTTATCAAATAGTGTATTTAAATTGCTGGATTTTATTTAAGGTTCATTGTGTAAATGTACCATATTTGCTTATCTGTTCACTAATGAACATCTGGGTTGAATGAATAAAAATGATGTAAGCCTTTCTGTGGATCAAAATTTTATTTCTTTTGTGTAGATGCATAAGATTGAAATTGTTTTATCTTTTATTTATTATGCTTGGCCTATTTTATTGTTGATTATTATTTTTGATTTCTTTTATTTTTAAAAATTTTATTATGCCACTGTGAGATACACAGTTACAAAGCTGTCCATGATTGAGTTTCAGTGCTCCAGGACCCCTCCTCCTCCCTCCTCCTCC
>JAJIBD010011183.1:0-73455 GCA_021461705.1 Cryptotis parvus
AAGAAGACAATCCATACTTGAATTTTGGTTCCACACTTGGCAGTACTTGGGCTTATCCCTGGCTCTGTGCTCTGGAATCATACCTAGAGAGACTCAGAGGAGTAAATGGGGTCACATGCAAGGGAAATGGTTTACACACTACATTACTTCTCTGACCTAAATTTTGTTTCTCAGGACATATGGCAATGTTACTGGTGCCCACTAGAGAAAATCGATAAGCAATGGGAAGACAAATGACAAGTGAAGATGTAAAGAAAATGAATGATGGTAATTGAATCAAAAAAATTACTTTGATTTTATGAATATTTTATAGCTTTAGGTAGTGTTTATCAACTTCTACATTTACTAAAATTGTTCATGTCATAGCACCCTGCTCAATGTTAAGAACTATGCACTTTGACTCCTGTTAAATTTTTCCTGAGTTTCTTAGTGGCTCACAACTAAAATAGGAACCATGGCAAATGAAGCGAATTGCAATGATCAGAAGCACCAAAGATGGTCTCAATATCTCAGTCATTATTATTTTCCTGACTCTAACTATAACCCAAGCTCTTGGCAAGAATATTTGTTCACCTTCCTTGTAATATTCTGCATCATTTTTTCTTTATATTCATACATGAATAATATAAAATCAAAACAACAAATATTATATTGAGCTTGTTGAGGCATCTTTGTGAACATACTTTAACTCTCTCAGTGTCTGATTAAGTTAGTTGTCATGAATTAGTATAACACTAAGGGAAGAGTTAAGGAATAGAGTATTAAAATTCACTAAAGCAAATACAAAGACATAGAAGCAATTCCAGAAAGTAAAAATAATATAATTCAGACTCACTTTAATGTTATAACTAAATGTGATATTAATAAATTCTGACATATATAAGATATTATGAATTACTTGATAACTTGATCACTTGACATCCTGTTATTCATCAATTTACTCCAGTGGGCACCAGTAACATTTCCATTTGATCCTATCACGTGCCAGTGTAGCCCAATGGCTTCTGGTTGCTTCAGGAATACAAAGAGCCTCAAACCGTGTATCATAAGACATTATCAATAACTGATATATTTTAATTGTCTTAAAACATATATTTTCACACACTGTCTATCTCTATCTATCTATCTATCTATCTATCTATCTATCTATCTATCTATCTATCTATCTATCTATCTATCTATCTATCTATCTATCTGTCTGTCTGTCTGTCTGTCTGTCTGTCTGTCTGTCTGTCTGTCTGTCTGTCTGTCTGTCTGTCTGTCTATCTATCACTGTAACTGTCTTCCCATTCATCATCGATTTGCTTGAGCAGGCACCAGTAACATCTCCAAATGTCCTGTCTCATGCTAATAGAGCCTGCTACTACTTGTCTATATATCTATAAATCTTTAAGTATTTTAATATACAAAGCTTTTATTAATTCCAGAATATACTAATGAAACAAAAGTAAAAGCAATACATAAAAGTAGATATATAAATAAAATCTCCCAAAAGAGAGTAAATGAGGAATTATATACAAATAGCACACATACTTGTTCAATCTATCTCTTGATACCTTGACATACAGTTATTCGTCGATTTGCTCGAGAAGGTGCCAGTAACATTTCCATTTATCCCTGTCACGTTCCAGTGTAGCCAATGGCATCTGCTTGCTCCAGGAATGTGAAGAGCTTCAAACCATTCATTCAGGGTCTTGACAAAGAAGTCTGACGATCTAGTAGGTGGGCGGCATATGAACTTTTGACGTCCCGTGGATCCAGTCGGTAACAGTTCTAGTCCAGATGTCATCTCCAAGTCACACTAAATTTCCAGCCGATCTGATTTTCGATGCCTTGGCAAAAGAGATAGCATCCCTGACTCTCAGTCATTGACAGAGATTGGAACTCTGGATCCCTTCTCTCACTTGAGTGAAGCGTGTTATTCCAAGCATAATTCTTTCGATTCCTCTTTGGGGAGACCTGAATAGCAATATTATCCGGCTTTCGTAGGGCCCAGGTCTCTCTGGTGTATGATCAATCTATAAACAATTTAAAAACTAAGTGTTATCTCAAATATGTAGACTAAAGCTTAGAAAATAGATAACATAGTCTTTAAAGGGTAGTAAAAGGAGGATTATTACATAATTATTTTCATTATTTTGAAACAAAAATTGCAGGGAATATATAAAGATTGTACACATAGTTAGGTATTCTCTAAGATGTCTCTAATATGCTATATCATGGAATTGTTGAAGCACTAAATAAAAAATATAAGTACAATTATCAGAATTCTTGGTAGCAAAGTATTTCTAGTAGTTTAATGTTGGCAGCAGTATTAAGTCTCATTTTATAGCTTTATGTAAATATCTTCATTGGATATTTCAGAGGTGCCAGTGGGAATGTTGGGTAAGCAACATTTTTATTCTAGGCAGAAGATAGATGTTATGCATCAATAACAGTCACATTGCTGCACAGATTATATTCTTCAGCTTGTCAACCATTCAAGATATGTCAGTTAAATGTGAATAGAAATATCATCCATATATGGTATTTTTAATCATAAATATATGATGTACACATTGAAACATGTATATAAAATGTTAAGGATTTGAAATGAAAACAAACAATGAGAAATTCAACATAATCTTGTTTTTTTTTAATTTGGGGAGGGAGATATAATATGTCTACTTTTACTGCATGGTGTCAGTTCTGTGACAATTGCAACGAGTGGAAGAAAATGCAAATATGTATTTAGGAGAATTCTTTGAAAATGTCAAAGTTCTAATTGGCAGGGGCTGGAACTAATTAAAATTGTATATTCAAATAACTAGATTAAGAACAGAATTTTTTGTGTGTTAACTATATGTTTCTCATTATTGATTGTACATCCAAATAAATCTAATCATAAAGTTTCAAGGAAGGAGTAAATCCTCGGCTCAGCTGGGTGTGACTTAAAAGCAAAAATAGATAAAAGCAAAAATGAATAAAGAGATCGATAGATCGATAGTTGGATAGATCCATAGATCGATAGATTGATAGAGTGATAGATCGATAGTGAAGGATTGATAGAGCGATAGAGAGATAGAGATAGAGATAGAGAGATAAGGAAACAGAGAGCTAGAGATGATAGACAGACAGACAGACAGACAGACAGACAGACAGACAGATAGATAGATAGATAGATAGATAGATAGATAGATAGATAGATAGATAGATAGATAGATAGATAGATAGATAGATAGATAGATAGATAGATAGATAGATAGATAGATAGATAGACTTGTTTATGTATTAATATTACAATTTTATTTTCCTAGACAGGTCTCATAATCTATTTCAACATTTTTCTAACTTACTTAAATATAAGTATTGCATGTTTGAGGGATTAATTTTTTTTATTAATTTTTCTCTGTCATCAAAGTCTGACTGTGAGCAAATGAATAGTGCTCAAGTTTGAGCAAATAAAAATTGAACACTGATGAAATTTTCTAAAAATAAGTTGAACTGACAGGTGTGTGTGTGTGTGTGTGTGATTCTTGCATCTCCGCAGACCTCAAGCTGCCCCAGGGAAGAGCGGAAACTCCATCAACGGGAACCAAGGCAAACTGCCTTGGTTTCCAACCCGGACCGACTCTTGGGCCCTTCACTTCTGGGAACATCCCAAAACTCAATACCGTGGCGGACGCCAGTGTGTCCGCACGACCCTCTCACTAACTACCTTGCATGAAGTACCAGTGAACCTTGGTTCCTTTATCCTTGCCACCCACCCAAACTCTGCAAACAGACCAGACACCTACTAACTGTACTATCTAGTCACCGAAGAACTCACATTTGCAACCTACAATAGTCATAATGGTAAAGCAATGCAAAATTCCATCAAGCTCTGTGAGTGAAGTCACTGGGCCAGATGAGTCTAGCAATACCAATGAGTTGTATAACCTCTCTGAAAAAGAATTTCGGAAAGAACTGTTAAGGATTCAAAAGGAATTCAAAGAAGCAATGGAATGCAAAATCAATAAAATACAAGAGGACATGATAGAAGAAGTGAGGAAAATGCAAAGGGAAATGACAGATATTAAAAATGAGGTAAATGAAATAAAAACACAGTGGAAGGCCATCATAGCAGAATAATAGCTACTGAAGAAAGAATTAGTGATCTCGAAGACGAATTCCAAAGATTCTGTACACAACACCAGAAGATAGAAAAAAGGCTCACAATTACCGAACAGACAACAAGAGATAATCAAGATGAAGCCAGAAGAAACAACATACGGATCATTGGGGTCCCAGAAGGGCAAGAAGAAAACCCTGATGAAGAAGAAACTTTCAAAGCCATAATTGCTGAAAAGTTCCCGGAACTAAAGAATGCTTGCCTCAAGATCCAAGAGGCCCGTAGGATACCAGCTAAAAGAAACCCCAACAAGAATACTCCAAGACACATCTTAATAAAAATGACAAAAACTATAGATAGGGATAGAATACTGAAAGCAGCAAGATCAAAGAAGGAAATCAAATACAAAGGAACATCTCTAAGATTTACAGCAGACTTCTCTGATGAAACACTCCGAGCCCAAAAACAATGGTGGGATATTGCGAAAAGGCTCAATGAACTGCAGGCTTCACCAAGAATTCTTTATCCGGCCAGGCTCACATTCAGATATGAAAGAAAGATACACAACTTCATGGATAAGCAACAACTCAGGAACTTCAAAGACTCAAAACCAACTTTAAAAGAAGGACTGAAGGGACTACTGTAATGCGACCAAACCCATAAGCACAGCAAACACAAAAAGAAAGCTGGCACAAAATCCAATGACAATAATCTCTCTCAATGTCAATGGTCTAAATGCACCAATTAAGAGACACAGAGTGACAAAATGGATAAAAAAATTGAACCCAACATTCTTCTGTCTACAAGAAACGCATCTGAATAATCAGAACAAACAGAGACTCAGAGTCAAAGGTTGGAAGACCATTCTCCATGCAAACAACTCTTCCAAAAAGGCTGGTGTGGCCATAATAGTATCAGATAATATAGACTTCAGGCTGAAAAAGGTTAGAAGGGACAACGAAGGCCACTTCTTATTAATTAAGGGGTATGTACACCAGGAAGAAATTACACTACTAAATATATATGCACCCAGTGAGGGGTCAGCAAAATACATAAAACAACTGCTAAGAGACCTCAAAGAAGACATTAACAGTAGCACAATAATAGTTGGAGACTTCAACACTGCTCTATCAATGATGGATAGATCAACAAGACTGAAACTCACCAAGGAAATATTGGACCTGAAGGAAGAAATGGAAGAAAGAGAGCTAGTGGATATATACATGGCTTTTCATGCCAAAAAAGCTGAATACACATTTTTCTCTAGTGCACATGGAACATTCTCCAAAATAGACCACATGCTGAGCCACAAAGCATACCTCAATAAAATAAAAAAGATAGAAATTGTGTCAGCTATCTTTTCAGACCATGATGCACTGAAAATGGAAGTTAACCGTACACAGAAACAGGGAGTCAAACCAAACACCTGGAAACTAAACAGCTCACTCCTGAACAACAAATGAGTCATAGAAGAAATCAAACAGGAAATCCAAAGATTTCTGGAAACAAATGAAAATGAAGACACCAACTATAAGAACTTGTGGGACACGGCAAAAGCCGTATTAAGATGGAAGTTTATAGCTCTGCAAGCATTCATCAGGATATGAGGGCCCACATAAATAACCTGACTACACAGCAGAAGACATTAGAGAAAGACCAACAAAAGGAGCCCAACCCAGGCAGAAAAAAAGGAAATAATAAAACATTCGCAAGTCAATCAACATAATACATCATATCAATAAAAAGAAAAAATAAAAACCATATGATCCTTTCAATAGATGCAGAAAAAGCATTTGACAAGATCCAGCACCCGTTCATGATTAAAACACTCCAGAAAATGGGAATTGAAGGGACTTTCCTCAAGATAGTTACAGCCATCTACAAAAAGCCCACAGCAAGCATCATTCTAAATGGGGGAAAAGTTGAAAGCCTTCCCCCTGAGATCAGGGACAAGACAAGGTTGCCCACTCTCACCTCTTTTATTCAATATAGTACTGGAAGTACTTGCCATAGCAATCAGAGAAGAAAAGGACATCAAGGGCATCCAGATAGGCAAGGAAGAAGTGAAGCTATCATTATTTGCAGATGACATGATATTATACCTAGAGAACCCTAAACTCTCTACCAAAAACTCCTAGAAACAATAGACGCATATAGTAGAGTGGCAGGATACAAAATCAACACCCAAAAGTCAGTGGCTTTCCTATATACAAATAACGAAAGAGAAGAAAGGGATATTAAGGAAACAATTCCATTCACAATTGTGCCTCAGAAAATCAAATAACTAGGAATCAACTTACCCAAGTATGTAAAGGACCTGTACAAAGAAAACTACAAGACACTGCTCCAAGAGATAAAAGAGGACACAAGGAAATGGAAACACATTCCCTGCTCATGGATGGGGAGAATCAACATTGTCAAAATGGTAATACTCCCTAGAGCTCTATACAGATTCAATGCAGTCCCTATGAGGATACCGATGACATTCTTCAAAGAAATTGACCAAACGCTCCTGAAATTTGTATGGAACAATAAACCCCCAAGGATAGCTAAAGCAATCCTCGGGAAAAAAGAAGATGGGAGGCATCACCTTTCCCAACTTCAAACTGTACTACAAGGCAGTAGTAATTAAAACAGCATGGTATTGGAATAAAAACAGACCTGTGGACCTATGGAATAGAATTGAGTATCCTGACACCCAACCTCAAACACATGATCATTTAATCTTTGATAAAGGTGCAATGAGTCTAAAATGGAGTAAGGAAAGCCTCTTCAACAAGTGGTGTTGGGAAAACTGGGCATCGACATGTAAAAAAATGAATTTGGACCTGTGTCTAACACCATGCACAAAAATCAGATCAAAATGGATTAAAGATCTCAATATCAGACTTGAATCCATAAAGTACATTGAAGAAAATATAGGAAAAACCCTCCACGATATTGAAGTTAAAGGCATCTTCAAAGGTGAAACATCACTAACAAAGCAACTAGAAGAAAGGATAAACATATGGGACTACATGAAACTAAAAGCTTCTGCACCTCAAAAGAAACAGTGACTAAGATACAAAAGCAGTCCACAGAATGGGAAAGAATATTCACCCAATACCCATCTGATAAGGGGTTAATAGCCAGGATATATCAGGCACTGGTAGAACTTTACAAGAAGAAAACAAACAACCCCATCAAAAAATGGGGAGAAGAAATGAACAGAAACTTCAGCAAGGAAGAAATTCGAATGGCCAAAAAACATATGAAAAATGCTTGTCATCACTAATCATCAGAGAGATGCAAATCAAAACAACGAGTTACCATTTTAAACCACAGAGACTGGCACATATTTAAAAGAGCAAGAACAACAAGTGCTGGCGTGCATGTGGGGGAAAAGGGGACACTAATCCATTGTTGGTGGGAATGCCGGCTGGT
Organism: Cryptotis parvus; assembly: GCA_021461705.1. NCBI lineage: Eukaryota > Metazoa > Chordata > Mammalia > Eulipotyphla > Soricidae > Cryptotis > Cryptotis parvus. Next base: position 7,514 of record JAJIBD010011183.1, read on the forward strand.
ATAGCCTTTCTGGAAAACAATATGGACTTTCCTCCAAAGACTAGAAATTGAACTCCCATTTGACCCAGCCATACCACTCCTGGGAATCTACTATGGGAAACCAAAAATACGCAGCGGAAACACCATCCCTACTTTTATGTTCATAGCAGCATTATTCACAATAGCCAGAATCTGGAAGCAACCAGAGTGCCCGAAAATCGATGACTGGATAAAGAAGCTTTTGGTACATCTACACAATGGAATACTATGCAGCTGTTAGGAAAAATGAAGTTATAAAATTTGCATATAAATGGATGGACATGGAAAAGATTATGTTGAGTGAAATTTGCCAGAAGGAGAGAGACAGATACAGAATGACTGCATTTATTTGCATGGCATAAATATATATCTACATATTATGATACCAATATCCAAGGTCAAGTGAAACATATATCAGGAGGTCTTGTCAAAAGTGGAAATTATCACAAATGTGTGGGAGTCAGAGGTTAGGTAAGACAGAAAATGGAACAGGGTGCTAATAATTGTCGAGGGTACTAATGCCAACCTAGAACTGAGCATTAAATAGAGGCAAAAGGATACACATGACAACCTCTTAATGTATGTTCTGTAATCCATAGTCTGGAAGGGAAGGAAAAGAGAAAGAGAGAGAAAGGGAAAGAAATAAAGAACCTGCCATGGAGGTGGGCTGGGGGAAGGGGGAGGGAACCGGGGACGTTGGTGGTGGGAGATGTGCACTGGTGGAGGGACAGGTGCTGGAACACTGTATGACCAAAACCCAAACATGAACTTTTTAATTGTATATCTTTTTTATTTGTATATCTCACGGTGGTATAATAAAATACTTAAAAAAAAAAATAAAAAATAAAATAAGTTTTGAACTAATGTAGAGCTATGAAGTGTATCTGAAATATTTCACTAGGAAAGCACAGTATGTTATCATATCAATACAAATTGGTTATTTATCTGTAAAACTTGTTATTTTCATGAGGTTTTACACCATTTTCAAATTCACATGCAATTAATGAATTTGGAGAAGTTTGGCTCTTTTAGTTCTATTTCAGAATCATAGGAATTGCGAAAATCATAAACACACTAATATTTACTGTGACTGATAAAGGCTATTTAAGACAGAATCCAACCCACAAATCACACTTTATTTTCAACATTGCAATAACTTGGGTTGTCAATATCTCAACCACAAAAACTTTTCATGTTTACTAATCACTAAAGTAAACACCTTGAACATTAGGAAATTCGCCACATTGGAGCATTATGTATCTTTATACTATTGTCATTAATTAAATAGTGCTGGGAGGCCCAGGAAAACTCCCAGAAATAATAAGATAAACAGGCTGCAACACGTCTCAATGGTAGAGTCCTTGAATGTACAGCTGTGTTTGTCCGACAGTGAAAAGAACCACCATATCACCTTAGTTGTGCTTAGGTAGGGGAGGGAAGCTTATGAAGTGATTTAAACTCAGCTCCAGTGATACAAGGTATGCATGCACTTTTCACATCTGACCATCTCTCTGCCTCCCCTTCACATTCGGACTCAGAAACAAAATGATTAGCAGTGAAATCAGCAGAAGAATCTTTGTTTACTTTGAAAAATTTACTTAACTTCATATAGCTAAAGAAGACAAAACAGAATCATTTAATTTAATTAAGACTTAAAATACTATATAGTATCACTTGATCACTTGAATAGTATAGTTCAATAGTATAGTATAGTTAGTTCAATAGTATAATATAGTTCTTTCTATGTAGCACACTTAGAAAACACTTATGAATGAACAATGGCATTGTATTTAGCAGCATTCTAAATCTTACACATTGTTCTATTTTAAAATATTTAAAAATTTTGCAATTTCTTTACTATTTTTATAATCTTCAGTTATAGTTTTAGTATTTCAACTACAAAACTAATTTACTACAATGTAATTAAGAAAATAATCTCATGAAAATTATTATGCAGCAAAACAGTTAAAATATATTAAAATGTCTACTTCACATGAGGTCTATAAAGACTTTGTTTTCTTTATTGAATATTTCATTACCTGCAATTATGCCTGGTCCTTACTAAACCCTCAATGAATGTTTACTACATGAATAGATAATCAAAGACAAACATAAAATAGTTAGAAATGGATTACCTCTCTACTTGCATTGTAAATAGTTAATCAATTTCTATATGTCCAATTTAGTGTTACTATTTTATAAATCTCCCTGTGCCAAATCCTAAAAATCTGATTTCAAACAATAAGACATGCAAAATAAGAAAAAATGTACCTTAGGCTGTTCAAAACTAATTTATACAACCAAGAACAATGTTTTTGTACAATTAAGTCAAAATAATCTATAGCATGGCTGATTGAAAATTTAGAAAGTGCAACTAAAACTGTAATTTTCTCTGTAAAATATGAACTTGCAGTTAGCTGATGGTATTCAACATTATTCTCTGACAAACCTGTTTCTTTGCTTGCCTGACTCTTTGTTTCTTTGTTCCTCTCTGACTCATATACACACATATACACTCTTGTATACATATATTGTATATAATCTATTCAACATTTTACCATCATCATGTATCTTGTTAGATCTAATCAACAATCTCTTGTAGATGTGGTATTGGATAACAAATAAACGTGCCCCAAAAGCAGTTAATTTAAGCCTCCTAAATAATGTCAATTGATATATTATTGTTCTTTTATATCTGACACAATTTTCTAGTACAAGCTAATGACAAGAGTGATTTACTATGTTTATGTGCTCTTCTCTTGTGTATATCATCATCACTGCTACCAAATCTTGATGCATTGAAGACTATCCAATCTCTGAATTTTTATATTTGCATATTTTGATTATTTAAAATATTACAGTAGACTGATAATAATGAACTAAAAAGCTTTCAAATATCATATTTAGTAGATCCAAAAATAACAATATCAAATAAAACAAAATTTAGATATTACCCCCATTGATGTTTTGTAAGCCCAAAACCTCCTTGTTACTATTATTATTGTATATTGTTATTATCTCACACTTCAAGGTAAGAAGTATAACATTTTTACAGATTATAATCTTATTTATTAAGCAGGCATGAAAGACCATAGAGAGCACGCTCATATAAAATGCAAGGTATAAAGAGTTTATTCAAGACAATATAACATTTGAAACTCAAATACCTTTTAGGAAATCAAGGAATCTGATTATATAAGAATTGACAGTAACTTTGGAGCCAATTAAATACTTGAATGTCTTCCTTGCTTTCATATTAAAAATATAATCTTTGTTTAAGAGCTTCCTTTGGTAACCAATATATATCAGGAATAAAAAGAATGGCTTCTTGAACTTGATGAGTGGCTGACACCTGATAGTAAACCTCTATAATTGATAGGAATCCATGGCTTTGGAATAAGCCACTTTGTCAATTGTTTTATTTGCCCAGAAATATCACTTTTGATTTATTTAAAAATACAATGTAAAAGTAAAAAAAAAGTATTGAAGTGCCATAGCAATAAAATTGGCTTGCATCATAAAATTAGTTTGCATTAATGTTTGCTTTCGTGTTCCCAGAATTAACATTAACAATGAACGCCAGTTTGAGAATAATTGCTAGTGTAACGTTTAGGCATACATCTGTTTGTATCTTGCTCTTTCGTGACATGGCTGAAAGTTGCTCATAAGAATCGCATATGAACTTTCTGGTTTCTGAGGTGTCTGTAGTAACTTCTTCCGTTCCATTTGCTGTGGTTTAGTAGTCTTTCCTCTATTTCCTTTCGTTATGAGATTAGCCAAGGATTTTTCAAATCTCAACTTCTTTTACAACAAAACAATCAAAAACCCAGAAAGGAGCACTTTATCTGATATTTTGCATTGTGTTTTTGTTTTCTCTATCATTGGTATATGTTAGGATTTGGGGAAACTGGAGCTTCCCAAGTGGTGCTTAGGAAGCTAATGTGATCCTCATGGGGATTCTTGTCCAATAGCTCTGAGAGTTTAATCTGTCTGAGGAGGCAGTAATCCTTTGGACTATGAATTACCTTGATGAATGACGCATCTCTTGTCGTCTCCATGGCTATAAGCACAAGGCTGGGAGCTTCTGGTGCTCCGCTGGGAGATGTTCGTGGTGTCAGGGATTAGGCTAAGATTGATCACATTCAAAATTTGTGTTTTCACCCAACTCTGTAGCTCATCAACTCCAGATTTTCATTTTTAATTTTCCTGTCACTTTGGTCTTCCTTTTACTTTATTTTTTCTAGATAACTTTACATGACAGTTTTTCTTTATTATAATTTGTTCCTGGGTCTGGGGTAATAGCAGGGAGAGCATTTTTCGTTGCACGCTGCAGACCGGGGTTCAATCCCCTGCATCCCATATTTTTCCCCCAAGCACCACCGGAGAGTAATTCCTGAGCGAAGAGCCAGGAGGTACCCCTGAGAGTCTCCAGGTGTGACCAAAACAAACAAACAAACAAACAAACGGAATGAATGAATGAATGAATGAATGAATAAGCACTTTTTTCGTAATAGTGTTTCTCTTAAGTATATGTTTAATTACAGTTTTCACACTACTGACTTACTACTGATGAATACCTTACATAAATATAGTCCTACATCATTTTATAAAAGTTTATACAGAATCTTTCCCTCCTTGAACCAATAGTTGTTCAGTAGTGTGTTGATCAGTATTCAAGTGCCTAAGTCTTTCCCAACTTTCTTTTTTTATCCGGTTTTAAGTGATCTATTGATCTATGCTAGGGGTAATTTCTGAGAACAGATCCTAGGACATCTAGGTGTGGCTTCCAAAATCCAAACGAAAAATCACATAAATTACTCTATTGCTAATTGCAAAATATATTAAGAATATTAAATTCATACAGATAACTATAATAAAATTAGTCCTGCAAATTTGCCAAATAAGCTTTAGATATGTTTCCAATGGATGATTAAAAATGTTAGGCTTCTATCAAAACTTTCATGAGATATTATAATTTTCCACTTAGTAGCTTTTCATTTTTCTTGATGGATATTTCATAGCAACTATGAGGTCAGACAGTTTTACCTTATTTTGAATTACCTAACAAATCCAGTTTAATAGACCATAATTTCAGTGATTAAAAATTGACAAATTATACACTGTTAGAGAGAAGTTTGAATCTTGTATCTCATTTTATGAAAGTTTGTAGCTGACTAATGGAAGAAAGAAAAATAGGAATAGTACTTTTCTTCATCTTGCTTTGGGTTATGTAATTTCTTTGGTACTTCTTTTTAGTTTATGAGGTTCTCATCTCCCTAGGGAAAAATCTCTGAAACCCATTTCTCTCCTCTTTTAATGCAATATATAAAAAGATAAAAAAGAGAAAAACAATTTTTCAGAAGAATATACTTTATTGACATTTCTATAAATAGAGTGACTAAAATCAATGATTGGTTACCCATCACTGCCAAATATTTAATAAGTATTTGTATGATAACATGTTTTTCTTCTTAATGAATGCTTCTGTTTTTAACAAATATACACATAATTTTGATAAAGAACTAAATTCTGTTTCTCACAAACATTTTCAATATATATGAGGTTATTTGTACTAGTACTATTGCATTTTCAGTAAGTTTTGAAGGCAAGCTACTGATACATTTTTACCTATTAAAGTACTTGGCAAATATTAGACATCTTAATAGTTTTTTAATTGTAGACTATTCATAATGATCTTAGCATTAATATGGAGTAATTTATAAAATATTTTATACAGAAATAGAATAGAAATATTACATAAAATGAGAAGAATTAGTTTATGAATTTCTCCCAATTTCTTTATTCATCTACATTTAAGACAAATGGGCTTACATCGCAAAAGAACAGATCAGAATTGATTTTGTTGTATTATAATTTTGGCTGAGTGCATTTGATAATTCAATCAAATCTTTCTGTCAGTACCAATTTATTATAGCATTTGATATAGCAATAACAAGAATTTTGCCATAATAAGCTGGCCTTACATGAGCTAGGAGTAATACTTCAATGCATTGGTTCTAAGGAAACAAATGGCACTCTAGATAGTTAATGCTTTTCTAGTTCACTTCTGCAATTTTCTTAGGAAAACAAACCAAATTTTAAATTTGGATAGAAGTTAGCTCTAATTGTTTATTTTATAATGGTGAAATTCTTTATCTGTGTGCATCAAGATTTTACATATTCATATATGTCCCTTTATTATCTATCTCTTTGAATTACTTATTTTCAGTATGTTGTTTTCTAATTATACATTTCATATTTATGCTTTAAAGTCAAAGCAGAACATAGAGAAAACAGCAGCAAGTATTTATTATCACACTTCGTTTTTCACTTAGGAATCCAATTATAGCTTATGAATTGTCTCTGTATCAGGTTCTCCAGGTCATGGTTCTAGTATTGAATAGAATATAGTAGCAAATTGGAGGAGAATCTATGTCCAGACTTAATTGTCCTTCCTTCTTCACACCATTCAGTTTTACAAAAGACTCCAAAAGACCATTTCATTATATCACAATTATATTTGGTTCCCAAGAAAAAACAAATACCAAGGAATGATGAGTACATTTAAGAGCCATAACTACCGATATCGGATATGCATTATATATAAATTTATAAATTAATGAACAAACTAATTGAAGAAGAATATCTATTGTATGTACCAAAGTGTAAATCTTCAAACTATGTTAGAATTTGTGTAGTTTGCAATGCGTTATAGGTGTTTCTACTTGACATAAATGCCACCAGCATATCCTTCTACAGGAGTACTTGACTATAACTTGATTTTTATCAAAGTCAATAATTTTACAGTTTCAAAACAATATGATGCCTATGTATTTAACTGAATCTATAAATCTATTTACAGTGAATATATAATCGTTCCAATTTTAGTATATGTGCAGATGAACCAGAGTCTCTCAGACATGGGGCAGAGCTGCTACTTGTTCTCCCTGTGCCCAGCCACTCATGAGGTGCCGGGAGGCATAGCGGGTTCTAGCCCTGGCCTGCCACCCCAGCAGAGCCTCACAACAAGCCAGACAACCCCCCACTCCATGGAGGCCGGCATTTTCCACATCTGGACTTTTTTTCTCATCACAACTCCACCCAGCAGACCAGACTATCACATCCCAGCTCGCGGCGCGCAGTTCATCAATTAATGCTCTTTTTAGAGGTGACTACAACAGTATGCCACCCGCACGGCAAGCCTGGCAAGCAGCTCATGTCGTATTTGATATGCCAAATACGAGTAACATTTATGTTAGGTCATTCCCGTGACCAAATATAATGGTTTGAGGCTCTTTATGTTCCTGGAGAAAGCGGATGCCCTTGGGTTCTACTAGCATGAGATAGGACATATGGAGATATTACTGGTGCCCGCTCTAGCAAATAGATGATAAAAGGGAAGATGGTGATAGTGATAGTGATATAATCATTCCATTGCTTCATATCTATCTATATATATTTAAAGTGATTTGTATTTATTGTGTTGATGAATATTAGCAATAAAAATAAATTAAATGTTGTGCTTTCTATATTATTCAAATTTTTAAAGTTTAATTTTTGTCAATATACTTACTCATTTATATTAGATTCACTTGTTATTTGTGCATTTGTTTTTTATAATTTTATAGTTGTAATATTATTTTCAAATTCTAATGATGAAGTGATGAAGATCACTGTATCACTGTATCACTGTCTTCTTGTTCATCATCGATTTGCTCGAGCGGGCACCAGTAACATCTCCATATGTGTCTTTGCAAGTAGAGCCCAAGGGCACCTGCTTGCCCCAGAAACATAAAGAGCTTCAAACCATTACATCAGGTCATGGGAATGAGGTCTATAAGTGTTACTGTTATTTGGCATATCAAATACAACATGGGTAGCTTGCCAGGCTCTGCCTTGTGGGTAGCATACTTATCTCTAAATCCAGCATTTATTGAAAAAACGTGCGGCGGCCACGGCAGCCAGGCTGTGATAGGCTCTTAAGCAGCTGGATTTCTGATGATGAAGTGATGAAGATACTTATTTTAAAACACCCCTCCATTAATATATATATATATATATATATATATATTTTTTTTTTGCTTTTTGGATCACACCCGGCAATGCTCAGGGGGTTACTCCTGGCTCTGCAATCAGTAATTACTCCTGGCAGTGCTCAGGGGACCATATGGGATGCTGGGGATCGAACCTGTATTGGCCATGTGCAAGGCAAATGCCCTACCCGCTGGACTATCGCTCTGTCCCCTAAAAGAAATATTTTTTGAAGAAAAATAAAAAATTTGCTAAATTACAATTATTGCATATTATATGATGAAATGGCTATAAAATATATTAGGGTCTGGGATGGAGAGGTAGTAGTACAGTGTGTAGTTCACATCCCTTCCAAATAGCTGACCTAGGTTTGATTACTGACTCACAGAACAAGAAAGGATCCCTCGTCATAGAGCAAAACGTATACCCTGAATAGCACCAGGTACAGCAACCAAACAAAAAATACCCCCAAAAATAAATAGAGCAGGAAATATAGATATGTTTCTTATTATTAATTTTGATCCCATGAAATTACTGTTCATCTACCCCTATCCAACTTCCTTCTTTCCACTCTCTATTTTTCTAATAATATTCATTATAATAACAATGTCTTGCTTATTTAAGATACTTTTTTCAATAAATATAGGTATTGTAAAAGAGTGTAGGAGAATAGAAAGCTGAGGGATATATCTTAGCTGGTTTCATGTAGAATTTGCAATTCAGTTTAATGGGTTGAGGTCTTGTTCTTGGATGGAAAATCATTAAAACTCTTTAAACACTAAAAAATTCAATATGTTGGTAGGAAAATATTATATCTATCTGTAAATTATGATGGTGTATATTAAATTTTTATTGAGAAGACTAAAGATAAAATAATGCTTATATGAATAGTTTTAGTTACTATTGAATATGTCGGAGAATTGTTTTTTTGGTGGGGTGCTTTTTGTGTCACACCAGGCATGCTCAGGGGCAATGCTGAAGGGTTACTTCTGACTCTGCACTTAGGAATTACTCCTGGTGGTTATCTGGGAACTATATGGGATGCAAAGAATCAAATTCTGTTTGACCAAGTGCAAAGCAAACACCCTACCTGCTCTGGACGCTGTTCTGTATACACTTTAATAATAATGATAATTTATAATATAATACTACAGATTTGGATGAAATAAGGAAATATGAATGCACTTGATGTTATTTGGGTCACAACAGGCAGTGCTCAGGGTTTACTACAGGATCTACAATTAAGTATCCTTCTAGGGGCCATAGCGGGTGCCAGGGATCGAACTTGGAAGACGAGGTGCAAGAGCAAGTCTAGCACGGTACATAATGTACATCTCTCTGCCCAAACAAAATATCATGTTTGTGATTTTTATGTTGACTATAGGATGCTATAAAGAGTGTCAGAAAAATTGTAAAGACATGTCATCTAAGGATAGAATTCTATAGATCTGTTTGTGTCCATACTTTAGATTTTCAATTTAGATATAGAAATCTATACACAAAAGTTTGGAAATGTAGGGGGCTTCAATTCATAAATTTGGGAGTGAACAATATATTTTGTATTTACAGAGAGAAAAAATATGTGATTATAAAAGATAGCTGTATTTAAACAAAAGCCAATGTAGATCAAATTGTCTTTAAGAAAATAGCCAACCCCATCAAAAATGGGGAGAAGAAATCACCAGAAACGTTGACAGGGAAGAAATTCGAATGGCCAAAAGGCACATGAAAAAATGTTAATCATCACTAATTATCCGAGGGATGCAAATCAAAATAACAATGAGATATCATCTCACACCACAGACTAACATATATCCAAAAGACCAGGATAATAAAATCCTTGTCCAAAGACAAGAAATTGAGCTCCCATTCAACCCAGGCTTACCAGTCCTGGGAATATACCTTGGGAGGTCAAAAACACACAGCAGAAACACCATCTGTACTTTTATTTTCATGGCAGCACTATTCACAATAGCCAGAATATGGAAACAACCAGAGTGCCCGAGAACTGATGACTGGATAAAGAAACTTGGGTACATCTACACAATGGAATACTATACAGCTGTTAGGAAAAATAAAGTTATGAAATTTGCCTATAAATGCATGGACATGGAGTGAAATTAGACAGAAGGAAAAAGATTGATATAGAATGTCTGCATTTATTTGCATGACATAAATATATATATATAGTATGAAACCAATATCCAAGGTCATTCAAAACATGGATCAGGAAGTCTTGTAAAAGATGAAATCTACCACAAATGTGTGGGAGTCAGAGGTTAGGTAAGATGGAGAAGGGAATGGTGTGCTAACAATTATTGGGAATGATTAACACCAGCCTAGAATTGATCATTGAATACAAGCAAAAAGATACACATGGTAACCTATAAATGTATGTATTGTGAACCACAGTGTGTAAGAGAAGGAAGAGAGATAGAGAGAGAGAAAGAGAGAATAGAGATTAAGAACCTACCATAGAGGCAGTCTAGGGGAGGGGGAAGGAATTGGGGACATGGTGGTGGGAAATGGGTACTGGTGAGGGATGGGTGCTGGAATACTGTAAGATTGAAACCCATACATGAACTTCTTTGTAACTGTAAAAAAATGAATAAGTTTATGGCTATGTATAGAGTTCACTGGAATTTAAGAGACTTAGAATAGTTTGGCAATTGTTTTTAAATTAGCCTATATTTATTCCTTTTGCAAATTAAGGCATCCTTAGCCATTGCATTTATATATTTAAATTCAGAGAGTTTCTATAGTCTCATAAAGAACTGAGGACATATTCTTTATCTTCAGTCATTGAAACTGCATTTTTTTTCTTATACAGTGTCTCTACTATTGAATGACCTTTCTCTATAACAAACGGGTCTGAAATACTAACATGGTATAATGTCAAAGATCTTACACTATCTGTCTTTGTTCGCACCTTGTATTAATCATTAACCCAAAAGGTTTTCCAAAATCTTTAAAAGGCCATATACCTCAATATCCAGTATTATTTTTTCCATTGACATAGAACTTTAATAAATCATTACATTGCTTATTTATAACAATGTTGCTAATATTTTAAACTGGCCTATGTAACTTAATCAATAAACTTACCTTTGAAAATTTTAATCATTTATCAATAAATGAAAATATTAGAGATTTAAGTAGCATAAATTTCAAGAAAAACAATTTAGAAAGTAAGATAAAGCATAAAATATGAAGATTATTTAATATATCACTAGAAAACAATCTTTCTTTCATCTATTTAATCATTTTTTTAAATTTGTGGTAATTTTTGGTAGTGTTTATATTTTACTCTTGGTTTTTTGCTCAGTGATCACTGCATCAGTCTTGGCAGGACCTAGAGGTACATACCCATCTCTGAAATTTGAATGTACAATTATTGCAAGCAAGGCCAGGAATTTAGTTGAAGTACTAGCCCGCATGTCCAGTAGTTAAATTCTTTAGGATAACAGGAATTTTAATTTTATTAAATTTCTTTAGAGTTATCATGTGATAATAAATGTCTATTTCACTTCTTTCGAGAAGACATATAAACCATTTTGATGGCATTGTTAAACATGTTATAGCATTTCTCATTTTCAATGCATTTGTTCTGTTTTAATCAAGAAAATCTTTATTAAGCTTGAACTTCTTTTTCTTCAAAGAATATTTGACGTAAAATAATATTTTCTTAGTAATGGAATGCTTTGCTTTTTCCTATACACACATACACTCACACACATATATATTCTGTTATAAGACAACATATATGTTTGCATATATTATATATATGTAGTTTAGAGCCAAAATTAATATCTTTTGAAATATACTAAATAATGTCTAAACCAAGCATTCAGTGATTATATTAGAAGGCCATTTGTTATATATCTTTTTCTTGTTGGGTCACACCAGGCAATGCTCAGGGGTTACTTCTGGCTCTGCACTCAGAAATTACTCTTGGCGGTGCTCGGGGGACCATATACAATGCCGGAAATTGAACCTGGGTCGGCTGCATGCAAGCAATGCCCTACCTGCTGGACTATTGCTCCAGCCCCCATTTGTTATATTTTAATTGTATAAATATCAAGGTTTATGAATTCCTACATTATTAAAGTATTATGCTAAACATTGTTAACATTATGCAGCATAGTTATATTAAATCCATCAAATAACTTGAAATTTTGTAGTGAGTAAATGAAGAAATTGGTTTATTTATAGACCAATCTGTCATTCTAGAGATTGCATTGCTTCTTTCCCTGTTGTAAATATAGTTCTTCATTCTAAAATATTCAGTAATATTTAAACTTCATTTAAACTTTAAACACAGTTTAAAAAAAACTTCTTATGTTGGCAAGCTGACCAATTGTTAAGACTTGGTTTATTTCTGAACACCAAAAGAGAATTGTGTTTCTTTTCAAAATCTAGCAAACATGTTAGTATGGATTAATTTCATTTCTAGAAACTTAAAACTAAATATAAATTTAATTTTCATAATTTTAAAAAACTATCTTTATTAAGAAGCAGCAATTCACTCTGGATTTTAGATATTGTAGCTTTCAATGAAAAATTGTATTAAAGTATACCAATCTTATGTCTATTTCATTAGGGAAGCGCTGTTTAATACTTGACTCATGATTTTTAAATAATTTTCTCTGTAAATGCAGACACACACATGCATCACACACACAACACATACACAAACATGCATTTCTGTTGAGCCATGCCCAACAACCTTCAGATTTACACTCAGGTATCATTCCTAGCAGTGTGTAGTACCCTAATGCCCAAATGGCATGCCAGTGATAAAATCCAGGTAAGTTGTGTTCAAGGTAAGTGACTTATCCACTGTGCTTTTTCTCTGACAGAAAAAAATACATTTAAAATATTCTTTCTGGTAAGTGGGAAACTGGGGACCTTGGTGGTAGTAAGGGCACACTGGTGGTGAAACTCTTGCCAAAATACTAAATATCTTTAAAACTGTATTGTCAAAATCTATGTAATTCATAATGTTTAAATAAAGATAAAAGTTTTAAACTAAGTAATATATAAATGTTTTTAACCACCTAACTAAAGAAGCAATCTCTGTTTTGTTTCATTCAATCAGATATAGTCAAATATGCATACAACCATATGTTTATAACACAAAATATATGTTTTACTTAAGACATTCCATGTCTTATATTCTTTCTTTGGATTTTTGAATTCTATGTGCAGATATAATATGTCTACATGCAATTTTGCCTCAAGTTCTGCTTTCTTAAGTAGTCAAATAAAAGAAAAAATACCTGAACAAAGTGTCATAAAATATGGCATATATTCACATTAGAAGTGTTAAGGACTTAACACTTTTTCAATCTAGCAAACATGTTAGACTTACCACTTTGAATATATGCCAATATTATGACACTTTTTCAGGTATTTGTGATATATGTGAATATTTGTTGTATATATGTATATGTGTATATTTGTTGTATATATGTATAATGTGATATATGCCATATTTTATGACACTTTGTTCAGGTATTTGTTCTTTTATTTGACTACTTAACACTTCTAAACCTTTGGTTTATCAGAATGAGGAGTAAGTATATGAAAATCATGTGGAATATTTGGGAACTGTGGCACAAAAACAGAATGAGGGTAATGATGATGATCATGACTGAAGAGAGGTATGACTTCTGATAAGGAATTTGGACCGCCCACGGAAAGAAAATTGAAGTCACTGAGCAATCAATTAGAAACAAAATATGTTACTACAGAACTAAAAGCCGAAGGACTTTTAGGGTAGCCTTTGAATGATATGCATCTCTTGTTAGTGGAGGGAAGATTCAGACCTCACTGCCAAGAAAAGAAAGTCAACTCTAAAAATTATTGACCTGCTTTTACAGTGTTCCTTTAGTCAGATGTGACTCTCAGACATAAATATTAGAGATTTCTGGCTTGGCAAAAAGATTAAGCTAATCGTGCTGATATGAAATGTTATTCTGCACTGAATGACCTGCACCAAAGTAGACAATGCACCCTTTTCAATGTTACAGTTGAAAATATCTTTATCCCAGTCAGGTTAAATACACTCACCAGATTAAGTTTCTCGTAAGATGATGCTTATTTTCACAGCAAGATATGTATATATTTTGACATTTTGAAGATATGCAATTATTTACTCTATCAGATATTAATCAGGATCAGTTATCAGAAAACCATTATTGAAGTATAGTTCATCTGAAGAAAATTACCAAAGAGAAGATAAAATGTGTAAATCTAGGCTCACTTAAGTTTGAAGAATACTTCATGAGAAGCATGAGTCAGTAATATGTAAGAGTGTGGAGATACAACATAAGATACACTATCTTGGATTTTAGACCATTTGTTAATGATGTATCCACTAGAATGAAAGTGAAACCTAGACTTCAAATCCATTGGAATTTCTCTGTGAAGTCAGAATGTGAAGATTATGAAATAACTGAAGAGAAATAGAAGAATAACTTGACTGGATTATTGAGGGAGGAAAGAAAGGTATAGAATATATTTATTATGAAGTATCTATGAATCAGGTATGCTGAACCAGAGACTCTCAGACATGGGGCACAGCTGCTCCTTGCTCTCCCTATGCCCAGCTGCTCTTGAGGCGCCCGGGAGGCATGGTGGGTTCTAGCCCTGGCCTGCCACCTCAGCAGAACCTCACAACAAGCCAGACCACCCTCCACTACTGCATGGGGCCCGCCATTTTCCACATCCGACTTCCCTCTCGTCACAACTCCACCCAGCAGACCAGACTATCACAGCCCAGCTCGGGCAGCCGCGCAGTTCATCTATAAATGTTTTATTTAGAGGTGACTACAACAGTATGCCACCCGCACGGCAAGCCTGGCAAGCTGCTCGTGTAGTATTTGATATGCCAAATACCAGTAACATTTATATTAGATCATTCCCGTGACCAAATATAATGGTTTGAGGCTCTCTATGTTCCTGGAGCAAGCGGATGCCTTTGGGGTTCTACTAGCATGAGACGGGACATATGGAGATATTACTGGTGCCCGCTCTAGCAAATAGATGATTAACGGGAAGATAGTGATAGTGATAGTGATCTATGAACTAAGTTTCTTGGGTAATCCTTGGAGACACTGTTGCTGAAATAATGTGGAATTTTCTGGTGAGGGAAGAGCGGTTTCTCTGAAAGAGTTTTCTTAGTTTTGGAGTTATATCAATCATTATGTGCTATGAGTTCATATTATTTAGTTGTATTAGAAACTTAAAAATGCCACCATTAAATTTACAAAGGAAAGTAAAAAAAGGGTTTTTGTAGAACTACAGGAAAAGTGGAATGAAAAATCAGGTTTTATGATTACAGAAACTTAACATTTATACAGCAGTTATGACATCCATGGTTCCAGTTTCTTCAATATTTCATGAATGAAGATACTGAGTAATAAAACGCTCAGATTTAGAAGATATAAAGAGAGAAAGCACAGAAGTGCTTGTCTTGATGCATTCATCCTGGCTTCAATCCTTAGTAGCCCATACATTTGGTTTCTCAAGCCCAGAGAGGAGTGACCTCTGAGGGCATGGCCAGGAGTACGCCCTGAGTGCCACTGGGTATGGCCCCATAAACAAAACTTATCACTGTCACTTGTCTTCCCCTTGTTCATCGATTTGCTGGAGTGGGCACCAGTGACATCTCCATTCATCTTGTCACATGCTAGTAGAGCCAAGGGCGTTTGCTTGCTCCAGGAACACAAAGAGCCTCAAAGCATTCCTTTCAGGTCATAAAAATGAGGTCTATAATTGTTTCTGGTTTTTGGCATATCGAATACGACACAGATAGCTTGCCAGGCATGCTGTGCAGGTGGAATACTCTTAGTAGTGGACTCTCATGATGTGCATTTACTGATGAAACAGGGGAGAGTTTGGCTTGTCTCTTGGGTGAAGCTCTGACAAGCTGTGGATTCTGAATGTTGAAGGTTGCTGCCCTCATGGTGCGGGGGTCCCTCTGGCTTCTTGTGAAGTTCTGCTGGGATGGCAGGCCAGGTCTAGAACCCACCTTCCCTCCTGGGCACCTCATGATCAGTTGAGCTCAGGAAGAGCCAATTTCAGCTCTGCCGCTTGTGTCTGAGTCTCTGGATCAGACATATGTGGGCTTGAAATAGGCTTTGCTGCAGGGTGGAACTCGGATGAGCAGGTCTTGAGATCAGCTTTTCTCAGAAAAATAACAGAACAAATAACAAGAACTAAAGAAGAAAATAGAAAAATGGAAAATTTTATTGGTATGTAAGACAGGAGGAAATGTGCCATGGAGGTGTGGATAGGGTCTCAGTTTAGGACTAAGTTTACTAGGGATCACTTAGTGGATCGTTTTCAATTTGTTTTATTTAGAAAACAGACTTTGTGTTATTTATCAAAGACCAGGCATTCCTTTTACTATCCCAGAGATGTTCTGTAAATTTAGAGTCCTTTTTGTGTTTTTCTGAGTTGATGTTTATTTCTCAAATTCTCATGCAGGATGGTTGCAACTGTCTATTTAGGCAGTTAAAGTTAATCCTTTGTTATTTTTGCACCATATGCCCATATATTGCCACAATTATCTCTTCGTCTCCTGTGAAACCAAGGATTAAGGTAGTATTTATGGTCTTGGTACTGTGTAAACTACCCAGTATCAGAGAAAGCCCAGGACTCTGCAGAAACATCTAAATATTCAGCTAAAATGGAGTCAGGAGCAAAGGGGAAACTGAGGCTTCCTCTTTCAGTCTCAGATGTATATATCCTATTGTTTCAGAAACATTTTAGGTACATACCTACTGCAGTGCTTCTTGAACTTTCTATAGAACCTTAAACAAACGTTATGAACAAAATATTGGCCTTCCTATAAAGAAAAAAAAAATACACTGCACAAAATTGATCTCTGGCAGTGTTCAGACACATATAAGTCTCAAATCTTTTTTTTTTTGAAAAGAGACCTGAATTCTCTTAAATAGAAATATGTAAAAGACACCTGCATATAAACATGATAAATATTTCCTCTGAATCTGACTACCCCCTAAAAATTAATGATCCATTATTATCTGTTGTATTTTGTAGAAATTTATGTTAGGGACCACAAATATTATTTATTAGATTATATAAAGATTATTTTATATAGCTCTATATGTGAAATATGCAAAGCATATTATTACAAAGTTTTATTAAGGATAGATTGATAAAGGATGATAAATTTAGCATAATATGAACAAATTTAGTGGTTCAAGATTCCTAAGCATATACTCAGTTCCTTCTTAGAAAGTTCTTTCTTATTTACTGATTTTGAGAGGATAACATTTTTGAAGGAACTTAGTTGTCAGAAGAACACTCTATTATAAAAGATCATATAAGAATGTTTATGAGTCCTCAAAAAAAGATCTTAGAATCCACTAAGTAATGTTACAATTTCAAATAACTTATTATACATTATATTTATATCATATTACTGGTCTAACAATATCTAAAACTCTATCATAAATTTTTTTATTTGTTAATGAAAAATTTTGCTTGTACTTGGTAGAATAGAGATAGTTTTAGAATATTAGTAGTATTTTTGTTTAACACATCTGTGGAATAAAAATTTCATTTGAAATATGTAAATTATTTGTGAAAGAAATAGGAAACCAATGTAATATGCAATTTAAGAAAGTATATGGATATGAATTTCCCAAACTTTTTTAATAAGAATTATAGTTACCATCAAACTCTGTTTATATTCTTTATGTCTAATATAAGCAAGATGAGCATAGCATAGTGCTTATCAATATAGTTCATATAGTCATGAAATAGCACTTACTCTATCCACATGCTGAATATGTTTACCTTACTGAAACAAATCCAACTAGGAAGATTCAAGTTTGTGAGATCACTTGTTTACATCTTAATCTTTAGCGAGGGTGTTACGATTTAGATTCTCCATGACTAGGGCAAGAGTGAATACATGTGCATATGTTTGTATGCATATATACATTAATAATGCATATATATGTATATGTAAGAGGATATTTATAATGAATGGATCATGCAGCTATGGCGTGTAACAAGTTCCACAATTTTCTGACTATTATCAGGAAAGCCTAGTGAACATATGACATAATTTAGCTGAAATAAAAATCCTTATGGTTCGAGAGAGCACTTATGCCAAAGGCAGTGGTAATGAATGTCGCAGTTTTTCACAAAGGATGCTTTTTGGCTGCTGACATTTTGTTCTATTCCTATTCCTTAAATATTGGAAGCTGCATTGTGTAAAGACTACTCATCACTCTCCAGTCTACAAAGTATAGTTTCAAATTTAAAAAAATAAATTTTACTATCGAATTAATATTATGACATTATATATTTACTGTCTGTCTTTAAAAACCAAATTGTGTATTTGCAATATTAAAAGTTTTGTTGAATATCCAGTTCAATCTTTCACTTTGTGTTACTCCCTTAATGCAGAATTGCTATTCTTTCTCCCTCCTCTGATAATTACTAATTGACCAAATATCAAAAAAATAGTTTTTGTTATGATATTTTGCCACTTCCAATGTTTCTTATGGTTTACTCTTGGTCCCGGGATAAGGAGTCACGCCTAGTGGAGCTGAGGAGACCAAACTTGGAATGAAACCTGGTTTGGCTGTGTGCAAGGCAGTGCCCTTTTCTAGGGTCCCTCATTTTTTCTCCTCTGCTTGTTTTATAAATACTCCATGCATGTATGTGAGTACATGTATATCATATATATGTAAAATTTTTAATGTTGTTATATGATTTTACACAAAATAATGCCTTCCAGGTGTATTTATATGAGAGCAAATGATAACCATTACATCTATATAGAATATAATATATTGTATAATATATATATATAATATATAATATATAACTGCATGTTTTAAATACACCACATTCTTTATTACACTTCATTTGTATTATTTTCAGGTCAAGTATCAATCTGTAACTATATATGGGAATAATTTGTTTAGATAATTAGACAAATAAAATTATTACAATAGTGACAAAAATAAAACATTTTAGATAGAAAACTAATAAATGAATAACAGTGATAACTAAAAGAATAAAAATGGTTCAAAAAATAATTTCCTTAATATGCCATTTCACCATCGAGTTTAAATAGGGTTAGTTTAAAACCAATGTTTGTTGACATAAAATGAAATTAATTATTAGAAAATCAATAGCATATTAATATAAGTCTGAGATAAATTATAATTTTTGGAGACATGCATATTAAATAAAATAGAAATCCTGAGGACTTAAACATTTATATTTTCTATAAAGCACTTGCCACATGCACTTTCCATTAATATTTTAAAGGAGTATCTACAATCATAGTTGATGACTAATCTGCAATTTGAAACCTATAAATTAGAAACATTGAATTATGGAGAATAATATCATTTTAAATAGAATCTGCCAAAATATCAAAGTATTTCAGGAAGTGGTAGATATTATTCTTTATAATGACTTTGTTTCTCCAACTCAGTATGCACATAGAGATACATTCAAATATATTAAAAATAGGATTCCAATTTCAGCCCACCATTTTAAGAATGCAAATAATTCTCATATGCAAATATCCCATGAACAATTATAAAGTTCAATTTAGCACAATGAGCCTGCCTCTTTAAAATGTCTATTGCAAATTTGTCCTTTAAATCTTCATTTCATTATTAACAGACTTTGAAAATAACTGCATTTCCCCTCTGTTTAAATGGAAAAGAAAATAACCGACTTTCTTCAAATGATCATAGGTATTTCTTTAGAACAGAATAAGCTTTACAAGAGATTGCGACCCCACTGTGAGGCTGTTTAAAGATATTTAAAATAGATAAAATTATGATTGTGTACAATAGGTCTGGCTTTGGTTATTTCAAAGAAGTTATTTCGGTCACATTTAACAGCAGGAAGAAAAGAAAGTGGTAGGCTGTGAACCTTATTTGCATTGCTCTTCCAATTGCTATTATTTTTTCATAAAAAGAAAGAATTGGCTAACACATAATTAAATGTGATTTTTTAATTCAGTATTTCTTTTTTATTACAATTTACATGGAAAAATAAAAGTATACATTGATGACAAGATAACTCAAAACTGTCTTTCAAGACCTACTTCAGGTGTCCTCTTAAGAACAAAAGACATGTTAATTTCATGGAGGTAAAGACTTTCTCTAGTAGATATTTGGAATAGAAAGGATGGGCTAAATAATATCTGGCTCTGTGAAGAATTTCTAAGTGGAATAGTGAATGCAACCTAAAATTCATTATACCAACCATACACCTCAGTAAGAAAGTTCTGATGAAAAAAAGGCATCCTGTCAGTAACATAACATGTGAGCTTCTTACTTTACTGAGGTCAAGAGCTATGCCAAACTTGAACGGAAGGCAAGTTTGCATAGAATACAAAATGATCACGACAGAACTTAAGGCCATGCATTGTCACTCTCTAATCTAATGGTTCTATACTCTGTCTGGACGCATTAGTACACTGAAAAGTGCTGTTGAAACTTTGAGTTACAACAACTGTAAAAGAATCTGAATGAGACTTTTATGTCAATGTGAAGCTCTGATAAATTATTACTTCATGGATGCCGGACTCATAGTCCAGTAAGTCTTGAATCCAGGTTCAATCCTCTGCATCTCATATTGTCCCCAAGCACTTCCAGGACTAATTCATGACTGTCCCTAGGGCTCTGGATGGTTGATAATTTGACATAGAAAAGATTGGGCCTCCTGCATGAACCCAGAGCCAGGGCAGAGCCAGGCAGTCTATCCTTGGTGTATTCGATATGCCAAAAACAGTAACAATAATGGAGACATTACTGGCTCCCACTCAAGCAAATCGATGAATAATGGGAAGATAAGTGATACACTTGACAAGTTATTAATTGCTTAAAGTAACAAAAAATAGAGCATATTGGGGCCCTAGAGCAATAGCCCAGCGGGTAGGGCATTTGCCTTTGCATGCAGCCGGCCTGTGCCGGCCTGGGTATGATCCGTGGCATCCTATATGGTCCCCCTGAGCACTGAAAGGAGCAATTCCTGAGCACAGAGCCAGGAGTAGCCCCTGAGCAATGCCAGGTGTGATCCAAAAAAAAAAAAATAGAGCATATTACTTGTGGAATAAGTTATATCTCCCTGTGCAGTCTATTTTGGTGATTTAGTTGACCAATTTATTCTAGCTGGTAAAGTCAATACATCTTATTCTAACTTGCTTTTTCTTTCCAAAAATGATGTGCCTAATGATTTAAAACCCTAGACATTATAGTTTAAACATATATATGTATACATATACATATATATACATACATATATATATGTGTATATATATATATATATATATATATATGTGACTGTCTTCCCGTTCATCATCGATTTGATCGAGTGGGCACCAGTAGCATTTCCATATGTCCTGTCTCATTCAAGTAGAGCCCAAGGGCACCTGCTTGCTCCAGGAACATAAAGAGCCTCAAACAATTGCATCAGGTCATGGGAATGAGGTCTATAAGTGTTACTGGTATTTGGCATATCAAATATGACACAGATAACGTGCCAGGCTCTGCCGTGCGGGTAGCATACTGTTGTAGTCATCTCTAAATCCAGCATTTATTGATGAACTGTGAGACCGCAACCAGCCGTGCGATCCGGGCTGTAATGGGCTGGCCGCTGGGTGGAGTTCTGATGAGGGGGAAGTACAGATGTGGAAAATGGAAGCCATCATGGAGTGGGGGGGTTCGTCTGGCTTGTTGCGAGGCTCTGCTGGGGTGGCTGCTGGGGTGGCAGGGAAGGGCTAGAACCCACCATCCCTCAGGGCACCTCGTGAGCAGTTGAGCACAGGGAGAGCCAGTAGCAGCTCTGCCCCATGTCTGTGAGTTTTTCATATATATATATATATATATATATTAGATATATATATATATGTTTAATCTTGGTTTGATCTTGCTTCTTTTCTTGATAGGACTTTACTTCTACAGTACTATGCTTATATACACACTGGTCTTCCTTTTTCTTTCTTTGCATTATTTGTAATACCTGAGCAATATTAAGATATACAAATTTATCTTATTCATCTACCATCCCTAATGACAGTGATATACAAAGTGAACTTAGTTTTAAATATATATGTGGGTATATTCATATATAGTTATGAATATGTATTGTCTATGTCATATATAAGTATATATATGAAATATATACTCAAATATATATATATAGATATAGATATTTAAGGACATGAATCAGAATACATCTTTCTTCTACCTATATAGGAATGAATTTCATTTTTTTGCATTTTTTTTTTTGGGAGGGTCACACTCGGGCGATGCTCAGGGGTTGCTCCTGGCTCTGCACTCAGGAATTACTCCTGGCGGTGCTCAGGAGAACATATGGGATGCCGGGTATCGAACCCTGGCCTGGCATAAGGCTGGCCACAAGCAAGGCAAACTCCCTACCAGCTGGGCTATCACTCCGGCCCCTCATTTTACTTTATATGGCTCTTATTTCTTGACTCATAATTACTTTATCCTTGAAATTGATCATTTAAAGTATATTCTCAATTGATCACTTGAAATCCCGTTATTCATTGATTTGCTCCAGCGGGCTCCAGTAACATTTTCATTTGACCCTATCACAAGCCAGCATAGCCCAATGGCATCTGTTTGCTTCAGGAATATGAAGAGCCTCAAACCATTCGTTCAGGGTCTTGACGAAGAAGTCTGACCATCTTGTAGGTGGGCGGCCATGTGATCTTTTGACATCCCTTGGGATCCAGTCGGTCACGGCTCTAGTCCAATGGTCGTCTCCAAATTGCATTACATGTCTAGCCCATCTGATTTATGATGCCTTGGCCAACGAGACAGCATCCCTGATTCTGGAAAAGCGACAGAGGTCGGAAATCCAGACTTCTTTCACTTGAGTGAGGCGTGATATTCCAAGCATAGCTCTTTTGATTCCTCTTTGGGAGACCGAATAGGTTTCTCATCTGCTTTCATAGGACCCAGGTCTCTGAGGCGTATGTCAATGCAGGGAGAACAGTGGAGTAGAAGAGATGTGCCCAGAACCAGAGGTTCTTTGTCTTTTTAGCTATTTCTTCCATGCCTTTGAAGGCATTCCATGCCACTCTCTTCCTCCTGCTTAGCTCAGGTTTTAGGTCGCTTCATCATGTTGACTTCTCGACCTAGGTACACATAACTGCTACATTCAGAGATGTTTGTTCCATTCAGAGTGAATGGGGCCTTTGGAACTAGTTCATTTTTCCTGAACATAGTTTTGTTGATACTCAGCTGTAGACCTATCTTTCCACATTCTCGGTCAATGTTAGCCAGCATTTGTGCTGCTTGGCTAATGTTTGTTGTTATTAGAACGATGTCATCAGCAAAGATGAAGTGGTGTAGTTGCTGATATTCTCCAGATTACAAATTATTCTCAATAAATATTGTTAGGAGGCAGAGCAACTGTACAGTAGGTAGGACACTTGCCTTGCATGACCAACCTAGGTTTGCTCTCTTTCATCTTATATAGTCCCTTCAGCACTGCACAGTCAGTAATGATCCCTGAGCTCCAAAGCCATGAGGTGATATTTGAGCTCAAAGCCAGAAATAAGCCCTGAACACTGTGAGACATGGCCCCAAAAATATAAAAATATAATTAAAATTATATATTAAATAAAGTTAAATCACAAAGAACGAGTTTGTATGCCAGATGGCATGATCCATTTTTAATAAAATATTTTTATCTCTGGTGAAGTTATACATTCAGATTCCATTTTAATTAGTCTTCTGTATTTCTTTTTAAATTGTTTGTTCTTCTCATTTTTTAAAATGATAACATGTACTTTTGATTTGGAATAATCTGCTTCTAGTTCTTCAGGAAGAATGGCATTACTCGCTTAAAATAACTATAAGCACTGATTAGTGTATGTATGTGGTGTAGACAAGGCAGTGGATCTGCATATAGAATTAATAAAATCAACACAAAAATTATTTTTTTTCAAAATTTGCTAAATAGAGAAATGTGTTGCATCAAGGCTTTTTGGTATACAAAAACCAAAAACACAGACTATTTTTATGAAAGGATTTGGTTAGTGTTTGTCCAATCTAGAGTACCTGATATCCTGTATTCAGCCTGCTATCCTGTATTAGGTGACTGGAAAGTAATGGATCAGAGCAGTAAGTGTCTCTAAATGATTTTACTTAATTTCTAGGAATTACCTCATAACAACTTACTGCATTATGCCTCCAAGATCACTTTGTCAGTTAATAATATTGAAGTATAAA
The DNA here is from genome assembly GCA_021461705.1 of Cryptotis parvus. Lineage (NCBI taxonomy): Eukaryota > Metazoa > Chordata > Mammalia > Eulipotyphla > Soricidae > Cryptotis > Cryptotis parvus. The sequence goes on from JAJIBD010011183.1 coordinate 31,840, forward strand.
AGCTCCACTTCTTAAAAAAAGACAGTCTTATCAGGCAACTCATAATTACTTTCTGTACTTCAAAATATCTTCATCTTTCTTTTTCTATTCTCTTAGTCAGCTTTAAACATTTTCCTGAAGTGCCCTTAAATGCCCTTAGTGTTCCAGTAAATTCAGTCATGTCTTGACCCTATCTTGTTACTGGCTGAGGATAAACAAACCTATAAAATACGTTATTTGAAAGATCTACTATAAGACGAGACATAACCCAAAAAGAACAACCAACCTATTCAGAAAGATGGCACAAAATCCCATGACAATAATCTCTCTCAATGTCAATGGTCTAAATGCACCAGTTAAGAGACACAGAGTGGCACAATGGATCAAAAAATTGAATCCGACATTCTGCTGCCTGCAAGAAACACACCTGAACAATCGGAGCAAAGACAGGCTCAAAATAAAAGGCTGGAAAACAATCCTTCATTCAAACAACCCATCCAAAAAGGCTGGGGTAGCCATACTGGTATCTGACAACATAGACTTCAGGCTGAAGAAGGTCAGAAGGGACAGTGAAGGTCACTTCTTAACAGTCAAGGGATGCATATATCAGGAAGAAATCACACTATGAAACAATATGCACCCAACGGGGCCAGCAAAATACCTAAAACAACTACTAATAGACTTCAAAGAAGACATTGACAACAACACAATTGTAGTTGGAGACTTCAACACTGCTCTATCAACCCTGGATAGATCAACAAGATTGAAACTACCAAGGAAATACTGGCCCTTAAAGAAGAGATGAGAAGGGCTGGTAGACATATACAGGCATTTCACCCCCAAAAAGCTGAATACACTTTCTCTCAGTGCCCACGGAACATACCCAAAATAGATACATGCTGAGCCAAAATCATACCCCATAAAACAAAAAAGAAATTGTCACTACTTTTTCACCATGAGGCACTGAAAGAGTTAATTGTACACAAAAACGGAGACCAATACCAAGTACCTGGAAACTAAACAGCTCACTGCTGAACAACCAGCAAGTCATAAAAGAAATCAAAGAGGAAATCCAAAGATTCCTGGAACAAATGAGACTGAAGACACGAATACCAGAACTTGTGGATACAGCAAAAGCAGTGTTAAGAGGCAAGTTCATAGCTCTTCAAGCATTTATCAGAAAAGAAGAAAAGGCCACATAAACAGTCTGACTTCACAACTTAAGATCTTAGAGAGTGATCAACAAAAAGGAACCCAACCTAAGCAGAAAGAAAGAAATAATAAAACTTAGAGCAGAAATCAATGAGATGGAATGTCAAAAACAATCCAGAAGATCAACGAAACCAAAAGCTGGTTCTTTGAAAAAATAAACAAGATTGACAAACCACTTGCAAGACTTGTAAGAAAAGGAAAAGAGAGAACCCAAATAAATAGAATCAGAAATGAAACGGGGACATCACAACAGAAACCACAGAAATTCAAAAGATCATCAGAGATTACTATGAGAGCCTGTACGCCACAAAACAAGAAAACCTAGAAGAAATGGACAAATTCCTGAATTCCTATAGCTTCCCAAGTCTGCAACAAGAAGATTTGGAATACCTCAACAAACCTATCTCCATCGAGGAAATAGAATCAGTAATCAAAAGTCTCCCCAAACACAAAAGCCCAGGTCCAGATGGATTCACCAGTGCATTCTACAAAACCTTTAAAGAGGACCTACTCCCAATTCTTTTTAAGCTCTTCCAACAAATTGAAGAAACAAAAACACTCCCAAATAGCTTTTTACGAGGCACATATCACCCTGATACCCAAAGCAGACAAAGATGCCACCAAAAAGGAAAACTACAGACCAATCTCCCTGATGAATACAGATGCTAAGATCTTCAACAAAATACTAGCAAATAGAATCCAAAGAGTCATCAAAAGATTATACACCATGACCAAGTGGGATTCATCCCGGGAATGCAAGGATGGTTCAACATTCGCAAGTCAATCAACATAATACATCATATCAACAAAAAAAAAATAAAAACCATATGATCATATCAATAGATGCAGAGAAGGCATTTGACAAGATCCAACACCCGTTCATGATGAAAGCTCTCCGTAAAATGGGGATTGAAGGAACCTTCCTCAAGATAATCCAGGCCATCTACTACAAGCCCACAGCGAGCATCATTCTCAATGGGGAAAAACTGGAAAGCCTTCCCCTTAAGATCAGGGACAAGACAAGGCTGCCCACTCTCACCACTTCTATTCAATATAGTACTGGAAGTACTTGCTATAGCAATCAGGGAAGAAAAAAAGACATTAAGGGCATCCAGATAGGAAGGGAAGAAGCCAAGTTATCACTATTTGCAGATGACATGATATTGTACCTGGAAAACCCGAAACTCTCTACCAAGAGGCTCCTAGAAATAATACATTCCTATAGCAGAGTAGCAGGGTACAAAATCAATACCCAAAAGTCAATGGCCTTCCTATATGCAAACAGCGAAAAGAGAAGAAAAGGGACATTAAAGAAACTATCCCATTCACAATTGCGCCGCAGAAAATCAAATACCTAGGAATCAGTTTGACAAAGAATGTAAAGGATCTCTACAAAGAAAACTACAAAACGTTACTTCAGGAAATAAAAGAAGACCTGAGGAAATGGAGACATATTCCCTGCTCATGGATCGGAAGGATCAACATTATCAAAATGGTAATACTCCCTAGAGCTTTATACAGATTCAATGCGGTCCCTATAAAGATACCCATGATGTTCTTCAAAGAAATTGAACAAACACTCCTGAAATTTGTATGGAATAATAAAACTCCAACGAATAGCTAAAGCAATCCTTGGGAAAAAGAAGATGGGAGGTATCACTTTCCCCAACCTCAAGCTCTACTACAGAGCAGTTGTAATTAAGACAGTGTGGTATTGGTATAGAGACAGACCTGTAGACCTATGGAATAGAACTGAGTATCCTGAAACACATTCTCAAATATACAACCACTTAATCTTCGATAAAGGAGCAAAAAATATTACGTGGAGCAAAGAAAGCCTCTTCAACAAATGGTGCTGGGAAAACTGGGCAGCTACATGTAAAAAAATGAACTTAGACCTCCTTCTAACGCCATGCACAAAAGTCAGATCAAAATGGATTCTAGATCTCAACATCAGACATGAATCTATAAGGTACATCGAAGAAAACATAGGAGAAACGCTCTACGACATCGAAACGAAAAGTATCTTTAAAGATGACACACCACTGACCAAGCAAATGGAAGCAAAGATAAACAAATGGGATTATATAAAACTAAAAAGCTTCTGCACCTCAAAAGAAACGGTGACCAAGATACAAAGACAATCCACAGAGTGGGAAAGGATATTCACCCAATACCCATCTGACAAGGGGTTAATATCCAGGATATATCAGGCACTGGTAGCACTCCACAAGAAAAAAACAGCCAACGCCATCAAAAAATGGGGGAGAAGAAATGAACAGAAGCTTCCAAAAAAGAAGAAATTGAATGGCCAAAAGGCATATGAAAAAAGTGTTCTTCATCTTTAATCATCAGGGAGATGCAAATCAAAACAACAATGAGGTACCATCTCACACCACAGAGACTGGCACACATCCAAAACAGCAAGAACAACCAGTGCTGGCGTGGATGTGGGGGAAAAAGGGACTCTGATCCACTGTTGGTGGGAGTGCCGACTGGTCCAGCCCTTTTGGAAAACAATATGGGCATTCCTCCGAAAACTAGATATTGAGCTCCCATTTGATCCAGCAATAGCACTCCTGGGAATATACCCGAGAGACCGAAAAACACATAGCAGAAACACTATCTGTACTTCTTTATTCATCTCTGCGCTATTCACTATAGCTAGAATCTGGAAACAACCTAAATGCCCGAGAACAGAGGACTGGCTAAAGAAACTGTGGTTCATCTACACTATGGAATACTATGCGGCTGTCAGAAAAGATGACATTATGAAATTTACCTGCAAATGGAGGGACATGGAGACTATCATGCTGGAGTGAAATTAGTCAGAAGGAAAAGGACAGATATAGAATGACTGCATTCATTAATACGACATAAATAGATACCAGTGTTTTACTAAATGTGGGAAATGGTAATGGCAGATTAAGACTCACCATTGAATATACACAAAGAGACTTAAGTGATAAACTCTAAATAACTGCAGGGCTAGCCACAATGTGTAAAAAAGAAGAGGCAGAGAGATGCAGAGACAGAGAGACAGAAGAGAGAGAAAGAGAGGAAACTGGGGTACCTGCTATTAAGGCAGCATGGGGGTGGACAGGAGGGGGGTGGGGTACATTGGTGGTGGAAATGGGGCACTGGTGGAGGGTTGGGTGCTGGTATACTGTATTACCAAGAACCAATTATGGTCACCTTTGTAATTTTATGTTTCACTGTGGTATAATAAAAAATTTAAAAAAAAAAAAAAAAAAAAATAAATAAAATACGTTATTTGTTTTTATAAAGTGTAATGCTGTAACTATACATGAAATATATATAGGCTTGCAAAAATGATGATAATGATGACAGCCAGCAACCCCAAGGAGAGGCACTCCAGACTCACAGCTGGCGCTGGGCCCCACATGGAGCAGCCCATGGAGTTCTGGAGGGCGTTAAATGGCTCAGCCAGCCCCTGGCCTTGTCCATCATAGTGCCAAGGGTTTGCTCACACTTGAGCGGGGACACGCTGTTTGGACTTGGAGCAGGGATTTGGGCTCCTCCTCCCATTCCTCAACCTCCATGTTGGCGGGTGAGGCTGTGAGCTCCCAGTCACCATAGCCAGCAACCCCCGGAAGAGAGATACTCCAGACCCACAGCTGTGCTGGTGTGCAGCAGCAGAGTGGCCATGCAACAGTTTTGGACAATAATGGAAGTTAGGACCAGGTCCTTCCCAGGATCTTTCACATTTATACACTGTAAGGATCATTCTAGTTGCAACAAACTGGGAAGGTTAATGGGGAATGGGGAATTGTAATGTCACACTAGAACTCACTATTGAATATACACATAGAGACATCATAAATCTGTAGGGCAAACCACAAAGTTTAAGAGAAGAGAGAGAGAAAGACAGAGACAGAGACAGAGAAATAGAAAAAGAAAGTAAAGTTGCCTGTTATAGAGGCAGGCTGGGATTGGGTGGGAGGGAATATTTCGTCATTGGGGCGGTAATGGGGCACTGGTGGAGGGATGGGTGTTGAAACACTGTATGGCAAAGACATAATTATGAATATACTTGCAATTGTATATTTCATGGTAGTATAATAAACATTAAGGGGAAATTAAAAATGAATAAAAATGATAATGATAAACAATATAAGATTAAAGTAATACCTAAGATATCAGAGAACTAAACATATAATGAAACTGATTCAATACAAAACACTAAGAAAACAAGTATAGAATAGGAATATAGAACTGAGTACTTAAATATAATCTGCATCAGGAGGAAGAAATGTGTTAATTGCATTATTACAAAATTTATAGATAAAAGTATGCATTAATCATTGTGCTTGATTAACAATTATTTATTAATGAAGCTTTAGAGCATATTAAAGAATATGGAACACTTGAACATAAATAAAAGGGCCTCCTTTAGACATTAAATATTTTAACATGGTCAATGTATCATGCTTTTTTTGTGCTTTTTTGGGTCACACCCAGCAATACTCAGGGGTTACTCCTGACTGTGTACTCAGAAATTACTCCTGGTGGCACTCAAGGGATCATATGGGGTTCCCGGAATCGAACCTGAGTCAGTATTGTGCAAGGCAAACACCCTATCCGCTGTACTATCACTCTGGCCCCAAATCATGCATTTTCTTACAATAGAAATCAGTGGGTTTGTTGCATATGTTTATTTACTTAGGATAAATAGCTAATACTCATTCCTATTTTATTTTCACTATATGTACCTACAAATTACTTTTAAAATTTTATAGGGAGGAGTTTCAGGTAAAGACTTAGCACACATAAGATGTGTAGGCAATTGTCTAAGTGGACAGTTATATTGAAAAAACTTATTTACAGATAGATTTATATTATATGGAAGTTAAGAGATTTGAGTGGAGTTCTTGAGGAATAGTTTTACATAGTAAATAATCTCAGGATGTGTATCACTGTCACTGTCTTCCCGTTCATCATTGATTTGCTCGAGCGGGCACCAGTAACATCTCCATACGACCTGTCTCATGCGGGTAGAGCCCAAGGGCACCTGCTTGCTCCAGGAACATAAAGAGCCTCAAACCATTCCATCAGGACATGGGAATGAGGTCTATAATTGTTACAGGTATCTGGCATATCAAATACAACACTGGTACTTGCCAGGCTCTGCCGTGCGGATAGCATACTCTTATAGTCATCTCAAAATCCAGCATTTATTGATGAACCAAGCGGCCGCTTGTGGCAGCGCGGAGCTGGACTGTGATAGGCTGTTCTACTGGGTGGAGTTCTGACGAGGGGCAATTCGGATGTGGAAAATGGAGGTCTTCATGGAGTGGGGGGGTCGCCTGGCTTTTTTTTGAGGCTCTGCTGGGGTGGCGGGCCAGGGCTAGAACCTGCCATCCCTCCCGGGTGCCTCATGAGCAGCTGGGCACAGTGAGAGACCGTAGCAGCTCTGCCCCATGTCTGTCTCTGGATCAGCATACCTGGGCCAGATTAAAAAGACTGCAGCAGGGTGGATCTTGATGAGCTGGGCTGTGATAGGCTGGTCTGCTGGGTGGAGTTCTGACGAGGGGCAAGTCTGGATGTGGAAAAAACGGAGGCCCTCATGGAACGGGTGGGTGGTCTGTCTTGTTGTGAGGCTCTGCTGGGGTGGCGGACCAGGGCTAGAACCTGCCATCCCTCCCGAGGCACCTCATGAGCAGCTGGGCACAGTGAGAGCCAGTAGCAGCTCTGCCCCATGTCTGTCAGGATGTTTATAATAACCATAATTCAGTGTGGTCAGTCATAGTTCTTAAAAATTGAATTTAGATAATGATGTGGTGCTAAATAAAATAATACAATATAATTATTTCAATTTTCCATTTTTTGCCATTTTCATGCACTATAAACTTTTACTGAATTTATCTTGTCACAAGTTTTTATTTTTTAAGGTTTGTTTAGATACCTGTAATACTGTTTGATTTATTTATTCCAAAAAAGTCAGAGACCAATAAGAAGTCTTTTCTGAAAAATGTACAATAGGGGTCCAGAATGATAGTTCAGCAGGTAGGGCATTTGCCATTTATGTGGTCAAAATAGATTCAAACCCTGGCATCCCATATAGTCTCCTGAGTGCAGAGCCAAGAGTAACCCCTGAGCATTGCTGAGTGTGACTCAAAAACAAACAAATAAACAAACAAATAAATAAAAATGTATAGTATACAGTTATTTTATTAAGCAATAGGGCATAAAACCACATAAAAGAGATTGTCTTTGCTTTCAGTTAACTACCTGTTTGGTCATTCTACAAATAATTGTCTGTCATTTTACATATAAGTATACATACATGCATTACAACTAAATATTAAGCTAATAAATGTTTATTTTTAAACAATGAAACCTTTTTTTTGACATCTTGTGATGTTAAGTATTTACTCTGGGGTTTGCACTCTGGCATCTTTGATGGAGGGGCTCAGGGGACCATATGTGTTCTATAGTCCAGAGGCAGCCATATGCAAACAAGGGTTCTACTGACTGTACTATCTCTCTGGCACCTCAAATAAATTTTGTGAGTGTCAATTTTTTCTTTCATTCTCTCATAGTTATGATTAAAATGGAGTTATTTAAAACATAAAATTACCACCTTATTCTGAAATTAAGTGTATAATAGTATAACCTACAGAAAGCTTTGTGTTCCTTCTGGGAACTATGCATACAAATATCAAAATCTGAACATATCAAATGTGTTCATTTTTTAGCATTAAAGGACAAAGGAAGTTGCACGTTTCATCTGAAAGCGTAATAGCAAAGTCTACAAACACTGTTTATTACTGTCAATTCTCTGCCCAATCTGCTTTTATGTGACATTGAGTAAATATAGATGAAATAAGTATGATATTTTAAAGTTTTATGCTTATATACATAAATTTCAAATAAAACTGTCATTGAAATTTATATCATCAATGTTCAAGCAGGCCAGAAGAAAGACCAGAGTCTGAATACTTTCAATCTGGTCATGCCTCACTCTAACCCCTAATGAAGTCTAACACAATAAACGTTCAAGGACCAGGAACTTCATCAAGCAAGAAAGATACCCGTGTGTCAAAATGTGGTACAATTGGAAGAAACTCAGAGTTTGAAAACAACAGGATGCACAGATCATAAGATCATGAGCCTTATCTTCATGCTCAATGCTGGTTATCAGTGCAGCAACAAAACAAAGCACATGCTACCTAGTGGCTTCAAGATTTCCTGGCCACCTTGCCAAGATGTTCAAGGTGCTGTTGATGAACTACACATTACTCTAATGAGATTGGTAAAAAGAATTTCCTCTAAAAATCATAAAGTATTCCTGAAAGAACAACCCAGTTAATCCTTAGATGTACCAATCCCAGTGTCAGGAGACTGGTATATTTGAAGGTCAGTTGAGTTAAAAAAGAAAGAAAAATAATACACAACTACTGAGCACAATATAGTATATAAATAAAACAGTAAACTAAAAAATAATAAATATACTAATTAAATAAGTACCACTAAAATGCAAATTAGTTACTAAGTTTGATATTTAAATAATTCTAGAGATATTCTTTTTTAACAGGATCTGTTTTTATTATTTATTTTTTAAATTTTTATTCATTAATTAGATGAATAAAAATTTTTATACACTGATTTTGTTTTTGGCAGAGGGGATGGGGTGGTATGACTTAATATGGTTAGGGCTTGTTCCTCATTGTATGTTTAGAATCCACTTTTTTTGGTACTCAGGGAAATGTCTATGGAAGGCAAAAACTACACACTGAATTTAAAATTTATGTGCTCATTAATTTCTAAAATATCCCTACTATTTTATTGACAAAATAAATAGTATGACTTTCATATAACAATCATTTGTATCTTTAAGATATAGGTTTAAGTGTACTGAGAAATCTAGTTATGTAGACACTAGCTCAACCAAAGAATTAGTCAATCAACTCAACTCTGTCCACAATGTCTATTTGTAGTCATCTACCTAACTTGATGAAAATTCAAGAGAATATTGGGAAAATGAACCTCATAAATTTCCCTCCATTAATTTTTCTCCTATGTCTATAACAAAAAAAAAGAAAACATAATGATTAAAAAAATTCTGGGTATGAAATTTCTTGGTAGCATTACTAAGAACCAAAAGCTAAATACAACTGAAAATGACAAAAAATTTATCAGCCTCCAAGGAAATGCTTTCTATAAGTGATTTTATAATTTGGTATACTTTCAGTTATAATTTAAAGTCCGACTTGACATTTGCCTTATTGAAGTTTATCATGCAAGTGTTTAGAATAAAAAATATTATTGGATTAACATTTTGAAGTATACTGAAATTAGCAGTGAAGATCAGATCTTGTTTAACAGTAAAATATTGTATGCATATAATTAAACATTCTCAAAAAATATATTAGGGTTTGGAGAGATAGTACAGTACACAGGACACTTGCTTTGCATGTGAAGCACAACTATTCAATTTGCGGGACACCAGATGTTGGAGGACAGGTTTAGCTATTCTGGGAGCTTTGTTGTTTTGCTGACTCCCAGCTTAATCTTATTTAAGTCAAGGCTCATTCTAATGAGATCTCTCTTCTATGTAAACACTGCTAGAGGGTGTGGCAGTTACAGAAGTCACCTTCATTGAATAACTTCTGAGTTATACATCTACTAAGACTTCTATGTTTTCTAGATTGGGCACAGCTCCTCTTTCTACCCACTGCACCCAACGTGGGACAGTTAGAATTTACCAGGAGACTACCACCCTGGCTACGCTGAGACTATAGGAAGACTATAGGAAGGATCATACTAGTTTGCTCTAAGCAGGCGAGTGTGACCCTTTCAGTACACGAGAACAAGATATTCAGAATCACCCTGGTGCAGATAATAATAAGGACCTTGTGGGTACCATCTAGATTACATGAAGCTCATGAAATTAAGATGTATCACTTTATATCAGCCCTCTCTCTCTCTCCAGTGTTTTACATAAGAGATAATCTCGGGATTAGTCCTTGGAGTAACCTTTGTTTATACCAGCAATAGGGTGTGGCACTACACTCTGTTTAGAGTTCTTTGTTGACATGCCCCTCCCGGTTGGATTACTTTGGTGTATATAAGGGGGCTGACTTGAGGACGCTTCACCTTTTTAACTTTTACCTTTTGGGCCTTTTAGCTTTCGGCTTTTGGCTCCTCAGCCTTGTGGCTTTTGGCTTTTGGCTTTTTGCTCTTTGGCCTTTTGCTCCTACTTCTGGGTAGGACTCAGCTCGGGTGAGATCCTCTCTCTTTTGGTCGGAGACTGAGGCTCTTTTGTATGGTCTAAGTTTGGACCAGAGCTAAAGTTTGTTCATTATATTGGAGTGCTGTGGAAGAGCTTTTGTACTATTAAAAGCCATTTTTGGAACTGCACGGACTCGTGAGTTTTCATCTGTTCTCCCGGCGTCCTCGGAGGTAGAAGACAACCTCTGTCCTGACACTGTCGGGGACCCGGCATTCCCCGACAACCAGATAGTCCCCTGAGCACAGCTGGAAATGATCCCTGATCTCAGAATCAGTGGTATGCCTTGAGTAAGCACTGTTGAGTTCAGATGAAAAACAAATGAAATGAGTCAATCAGTTTAACAGGGCTCTATGAGAGCCTTGAGTGAGCCTCAGGGAACTTCCTGCTGATACTCAGCTTGTCTTTATGAACCTGAAATTTCAGTGTTGATGTGCTGCTTTGCCCACTGTGAGGAGTTAACCAACCTAGAAGATAGTGTGGTATTTTAGGAGCCAATCAGTGCCAGGGATTCAACTCCAGTATGAGCTTATGCTTTATCAGTAGTTTTCACGATCATGATCACAATCTTCCCATTCATCATCTATTTGCTAGAGCGGGTGACAGTAATATCTCCATATGTCCTGTCTCATGCTAGTAGAACCCAAAGGCATCTGCTTGCTCCAGGAACATAAAGAGCCTCAAACCATTATATTAGGTCATGGGAATGACCTAATATAAATGTTACTGGTATTAGGCATATCAAATACAAAACGAGCAGCTTGCCAGGCTTGCCGTGCAGGCGGCATATTCTTGTAGTCACCTCTAAAGTATTTATTGATGAACCCTGGCGGCTGCTAGTGGCTGCACGAGCCAGGCTGTGACAGTCTGGTCTGCTGGGTGGAGTTGTGACTAGAGGGAAGTCCAGATATGGAAAATGGTGGTCCCCATGGAGTAGGGGAGGGGGTCGTCTGGCTTGTTGTGAGGCTCTGCTGGGGTGGCAGGCCAGGGCTAGAACCCGCCATGCCTCCCGGGTGCCTCATGAGCGGCTGGGCACAGGGAGAGCAAGTAGCAGCTCTGCCCCAAGTCTGAGAGTGTCTGGTTCAGCATACCTGGGCAGGACTGAAAAAAAAAATGCTGCAGGGTGGGGAGTCGATGATCTGGGCTGTGATAGTCTGGTCTGCTGGGTGGAGTTGTGAAGAGAGGAAAGTCTGGATGTGGAAAATGGCAGTCCCCATGGAGTAGGGGGTGTCGTCTGGCTTGTTGTGAGGCTCTGCTGGGGTGGCAGGCCAGGGCTAGAACCCGCCATGCCTCCCCGGGTGCCTCATGAGCGGCTGGGCACAGGGAGAGCAAGTAGCAGCTCAGCCCCATGTCTGAGAGTGTCGGGTTCAGCATACCTGGCCGGATTGAAAAAAAAAAACTGCTGCAGGGTGGGAATCGATGATCCAGGCTGTTGTATTTGATAAAAAAAATCAGTAGTTTTAGCAATATGAGTTGAGTTAAGTATGTCTACCCAGTATTAGAGATAGTTCTCTTTGTTTTTGGAATGAAGCCTACTTTCTGAATTATAGCTAAATCAATAGCAGAGATTACTGCTGGTTGATTTCATCTCTTTAACTATTATGAAGAACAATTATGGAATTCAATATGTTGAACTCAATGTTAATACTGCCACACAGGTGAAAGTAATCACTATTGCTAATAGAGGTTTTAACATAGAAGTTTAACCTTTAGCTGAATGTCCTAGACAAGGAACTATTAAAAATGATATGTGTAGCTGTCTAAAAAGTGAAATAGAATATATAAAGTTATGTAAAATTAAAGGTAATTTTTAGGAATTCAAAGTAAAAACTCATATTGTTTTACATTATTTAAAATTAAGTAATTATGTAATCAGGTTTTAATTATAAGCACAATGATTATACATTATCTATATTCACTGTATCACTGTCTTCCTGTTCATTATCAATTTGCTTGAGCGGGCACCAGTAATATCTCCATATGTCCTGTCTCATGCAAGTAGAGCCCAAGGGCACCTACTTGCTCCAGGAACATAAATCCCTCAAATCATTCCATCGGGTCATGGGAATGAGGTCTATAATTGCTACTGGTATTTGGCATATCAAATACGACACGGGTAGCTTGCCAGGCTTTGCCGTGTGGGTAGCATACTCTTGTAGTCATCTTAAAATTCAGCATTTACTGATGAACTGCTTGGCCACAAGCGCCTCGCAAGCCAGGATGTGATAGGCTGGTCTGCTGGGTGGAGTTCTGACAAGGGGGAGTCCGGAAGTGGAAAATGGAGGCCCTCATGGAGTGGGGGGTCGTCTAGCTTGTTGTGAGGCTCTGCTGGGGTGGTGGGCCAGGGCTAGAACCTGCCGTCCCTCCCGGGTGCCTCATGAGCGGCTGTGCACAGGGAGAGCCAGGAGCAGCTCTGCCCCATGTCTGTGAGTCTCTGGATCAGCATACCTGGGCCAGATTAAAAAAGACTGCTGCAGGGTGGGAGTCGATGATCTGGGCTGTGATAGTCTGGTCTGCTGGGTGGAGTTGTGATGAGAGGGAAGTCTGGATGTGGAAAATGGCAGTCCCCATGGAGTAGGGGGTCGTCATCTGGCTTGTTGTGAGGCTCTGCTGGGGTGGCAGGCCAGGGCTAGAGTCCAGGAGTTCTGGGCTGTAGTGCTATGCCAATCGGGTGTCCGCACTAAATTTGGATCAATATATGGTGACCCTCCTGGAGCAGAGTACCACCAGGTTGCCTAAGGAGGGGGTGAACCGACCCAGGTCAGAAATGGAGCAGGTCAAATCTCCCGTGCTGATCAGTAGTGGGTTCTACATTACATAAAATAATAATTTGAGATTATTTAAAAATTAAGGAATTACATACAGGTTTTAATAATCTCACTTCTTTCTAATCTTGCTTCTTTCCTAACCCAATTAACTGAAAGCAATATTTATGATATTTATCATAAAATTTTAATGGTGAAATAATCAAAGTTTTTCTATATCAAGTTGGTTTTAACATTGTATTTTGCATGCCATTACAAAAAAGTGAACAAAAATTAAAAAAAGAAAGAAATAAAGTAAATGTGTAGGACATTGCCTTGTATGCAAAAAAATGCTAGGATTAAAATCTATTGGAACACATCTACTCAAAATCTCCTAGAACAAATTCAACTCACAATTTATTAGAACAAATCATTTGATTCTGTACTGCTGCAAGATACAAAGTCAATATGCAAAAGTGAGTTATATTCCTATAGAGATAATGAGCTATTAAATAAAAAAAGAAAGCAATGATATTTACAATAGCACAAAACAATAACATTTTTAGGAATAAAAATATATAAGATCCAAACAGTGAAATTGTAAAAGTTTGCTGAAAGAAATTGAAAGTTCATATTAATGAACAACTACTTGGTTTTATAGATGGAATTCCATTATTATGTGTTCTGTAGCATATAAAATAACATGTAGATTCAGTGTATTTATAATAATAAACAAATGTACAGTAAAAGAAAATATCACTAAATTGTATCTGAAATTTCAAAAGATCTTCCAAAAAATATCCTGAGAAAGAAGAAAAAGATTATGTCCCATATCCCTTATTTAAAGTTTATTTAGATAACGACAAAAATGCAAAGATGGCTTCTAAGTGACGTAGTGCAACCCACAATGTGTGGGGAAGGAGGAGAAGAGGGGAGGAGGGAGATAAAGAACCTGCCATTTAGGCGGGATGTGGGGAGGAGGGACGGTGTGCTGAGGGGACTGGTGGAGGGGGTGCAGGAACACTGGACCGAGCCCAACTTTAATTGTATATCTCACGTGTATAATAAAATGTTAAAAAATAAAAAAATAAAGTTTATTTAGATAGCATTGCTCACAATATTGCACTAGTATAAAAATACATAAGGATTAAATATGAAAGCAATCCTAGAAATCATATTACATGCACGTCCAATGACAATTATTGACACTAAAGCAAATTGATGGACAAATACCTTTTTTTATATAGAATATCATGTTATAAAAGACAAAATGGAATTTTACCACTTACCTTACAAACTAGTTTTACTGCTTCTTTCCTAATCCAATAGATAGGAAAAACTATTCTCAAGTATCTAATGAATCACTCTTTCTTTAAAATTGTTAGCATCTTATACCCCTGCTTTCAAAAAATTGAGGAATAGATGTTACCTTCACTATACTCATATTCCAGTTATTGCACAAAAGGGTCTATTCTGAATTTATGTTTTCTATTTTTCACCTTTTTCATTCCTATATGCAACATTGACCTCTGAAAAATCAACAGAACTTAGGAGAAAGTTAGTAATAACTACACTTTAGGAAAATAACCTGTCATATAATTTTTTCTATATAGTAATGAATTACAGAATATTTTATAAGCTTTGGTTGCCTATTCTATTTTGCTTTTGCTTTGCTTCATGTGATTGTTCAAAACAACTGTTCAGTAATTCATTTGTCATGTGTTTAGTAGATGGCCATAGTCAAGTATACTATGCAGTGCTTTTGTGCTCGTGATCAGGATCAGTGACACATAGTGTTTTAAGTGTAAGAACATTTATGTATATAAATATATGCATATATAAAAGAATACAGAAACAAATAAATATGTTTTCAGAAATACACTTTGTTTTTTTTTTTTTTTTGCTTTTTTGGGTCACACCAGTCAGTCCTCAGGGGCTGCTTCTGGCTCTGCTCTCAGGAATTACTCGAAGTGCAGAGTGCTCTGACTGCTTGGCGGACCATATTGGATTTGGCGGAATCAAACCGGGATAAGTTCTGGGCAAAGCACGTGCCCTACCCACTGTGCTATTGCTCCGTCCCACTTAAGTTCAATTCATAAAAAGTAATAGCAGTTGTATGTCAAAGAACAAACAATTGCTACTTAAAATAGATTATTTATTAACATGCATTTAGAAAACATATCGTCTAGTTATTGCTTTTATAGCGCAATGAATTTCAAAGCATAAGAAGAAATTGAAGCAATGTAATTTATTTTAATTGAAAGTATATGGGTTGATAATTTGAGAGAATCTAACAGACTAGCATCAAACTTATTTATGCTTTTATTTCAACAACTATGATGACTTAGTTTGGGATATTTTCATTGGGAAAGTCTTTATTCCATGTGATCATTTGTTGTCCAATAGAACAGTCTTTTTATGACAAGATTTAGTGACGTTTTCCACCAAGCATCAAACAAGCAAAAGAAGCTCTCTAATTTGTTGTATTTTATTAGTCAAAACAAATTCAGGTCCAGTTGTCTTGACATAATTGCCAAGAAGTGCAGCAAAACAGCATAGTTTATAAAATAAAATATTGCTGCCATTATTTATAAGAAAATTTTGAACTGTGAGTTGAAGCGATGCATAACATATGAAAATATAATTGGGATAGGTGTATTTCTGCCCTAGAAATAGTAGAAACTATAGTCCAATATTTTTATAGCTGAATATTAGGAGACTGCTGAAGGAGAGAAGAAGTTTAAGGAATATCCATTATGATCGCTAATTAGGTCCATGTAGACCTAAAGAAATCTTTTGAAATAGAAAAAATTATAGCATGGCCTATTTGATTTCAGAGTTGATGATATGTTTTTAAAAATAATTTTTATGAACAATGTTCTTACATTATATTAAAAACCATGATGGTAGGTATTCCTAAAAGGTCTCATTTTGAATTATATAACTTGAATACCATAATAATAGTTCATTGGAAATATGAGTGTACTGAAATTAAATCCCTCTGAAGATATTTGTTACTTACATTAAAATCATTTTGTAATATAATTTTAATGTTTACACACATTACACATCTAAGTTAATTGATAAATAATTTGTAAATATTTACTTTTTAAAAAATTGTGAAAAATCAGCAAGAATATGCTTTAGAATTGAGATAAACTACATTACCCCCACAACTGTCTGGATGAAAGCAATGTTGGTGATAATTCAATTTTCATATCTTAGTAAGGGTTGTTATACTACTGTTTTAGTGAACTAATAATGTTCAGGTTTTGTTCTTAGCATTAATTATATTCTCACATATAGTTTATTTATTTTACTCAATTTGTTTGAAAAAATAAAAGTTTACTGGAAAGTAGAGGGGAAAGAAAAGGAAACTCTTCAGGTAGGAAGGACTTTTGTTTAGGATGAAATTCATACTGTCCATGTATTTTTTTTTGGGGGGTCACACACAGCAATGCTCAGGGGTTACTATTGGCTCTTCGCTCAGCAACTAATCCTGGTGGTGATTGGGGGACCATATGGGAGGCCGGGGATTGAACCAGGATTGGCAGCATGCAAGACAAACACACTGTACAGTATGCTATTGCTCCGACCCTGTCCATGTGTTTTTTTTTTTGCTTTTTTGGGTCACACCCGGCGATGCTCAGGGATTACTCCTGGCTTTGCACTCAGAAATTACTCCTGGCGGTGCTCGGGGGACCATATGGGATGCTGGGGATCGAACCCGGGCCAGCACAGGCCGGCGCGTGCAAGGCAAATGCCCTACCCCCTGAGCTTTCGCTCCAGCCCCTGTCCATGTGTTTTAAGGAAACAAAAGCATTGTATTTCACTAGATAATACCTAGGTAGTAGGCAGAGTGGTATCACAACTACATTATTTTGATTTTTGCTTTGTGCTTATTGATTTGGAACCAGACCTAGCAATGCTCAAGGATTACCCTTGGCTCTCTGTTTAGGTTTACTCCTGGCAAGAAATCCATGAAATCCGAGGATCTTATGTTGTACTGGGAATTGAACCCAATTGACCATTTACTAGACATAAATATCCTATTGGCTTTGTTATGGCCCCAACAAATACCTGAGTTTTGTAATATACTATACAACTTAGTAACCGCTGCCTTTATATTTACATGCTGGTTAGGTTTCCAAAGATAAAGTTAAGAAATAGTGTTGAGAAAGTCTCCTCTCACCTTTTCAGTAAAAAACTTAACACATTGATTTTCATACTTGCAATAAAATAGCCTTCATGGCTCTCAAGTACCATTGGTATGACCTGATTAGTTCACAGACCTATTGGCCAGGGCCCTCTGTCCAGAGATGAGAATCTTGATTTATTCTTCCACATGGAAGAAAAAAGACTGACATTTATCTCAACACATTGGCTGATCCAAGGAGTTTTTTAAAGAAGAAATTAAAATTAAGTTAAATTTATTTGAAATAGGCTGGAAACCAAGAGCCATGGTCATTATTACTGAACTGAAATAATTGAACAGTCAAAATCTTGGACTGTACAGACAGAGTAATTAACTGTTCTACCTCAAATTACTGCTCATTAGCATACTGCCTAGATGAAACATGGGCCTAGAACTGCCAACTTAAATAAAAGAAAGAACAAAAGAAAGAGAGAGAAAGAAAGAAAGAGAGAGAGAAAGAAAGAGAAAGAAAGAAAGAAAGAAAGAAAGAAAGAAAGAAAGAAAGAAAGAAAGAAAGAAAGAAAGAAAGAAAGAAAGAAAGAAGGAAGGAAAGAAGGAAGGAAGAAAGGAAGAAAGAAAGAAAGAAAGAAAGAAAGAAAGGAAGGAAGGAAGGAAGGAAGGAAGGAAGGAAGGAAGGAAGGAAGGAAGGAGGAAAGAAATGAGGGAAGGAAGGAAACAGGGAAGGAATGCAGGAAAGAAGGAAGGAAGGAAAGAAGGAAGGAAGCAAGGAAAGAAAGGAAGGAAGAAAGAATCAAAGAAACAAATAAAGGAAATCTTTTAGATAATATAACAATGACAATATTGTATTATTTTATGGTAATCTTTTAAATAATGAATATAGAAACCATTTGGAATTTGTATATTGCAGCTACCATATTAATTGATATGTAAGTAGACACCTTAACTGAACAGAAGAAATTGATCAGTTTAGCAAATTGCCCCTGACATCCTCTTTGTACTTCCACTGTATCTCTTTAACAAATATATCCATTAATGTTTTCTGTCCTGCATCATGCACAGACACAAAGGCCACACTGCTGGCTGATTCTGTGAGTGTCTTCTTTGCTTCTTTCATGTCTTGATTGATTTTGTCCATGTCGTCTGCGATTCAGTTTAGTTGTTCCCCTTGTTCATGCAACCTTGTGAAGTCTTGGTTCCTGCATCTCTAAACTCAAAAGCTAAACTGATGAAGGTTCTCCTGGCACTTTCCAGAGACTCAGCGGGGACATTGCCTAGGAAGAGAGCGGAGTATTAGGAGAATAGATAGTCCATCCATGTATACCACCTTTTTCTCTACTACTACCTCAATTAAACAAGTCTTTATGAATGCATTTTATTTCTGTATCCTCCTTGTTATCTATATATTTTTAAAACAACGTTCTTTATTCCACTGAACACAGAGGGTGAGATTAAACTCATATTTATCAGACTTACTATATAATTGTTTCCAGTATGATTGAATTGTATAAACATTCATTGTGCATTATCGGTTTCTGTCTCTAAGGACTGAGTAGTTACAAACTGCAAAGTGTGTAAGGTTGAGATGCAGTACAAAATAAATTATATTTAAAAATCTTGATGACCTAGAAATTGTGAATGCTAATCATATAAAATGGTTTTGGTTGTATTTAAATCATTCTAATCAGCAACAAATCTTATTTTGAATGTAATGCTTCATGATTAAGATTATAGACTTTCAGATATAATCAGTGAATAAATTAGCCAAAATCATTTAAAACTTTCAAAGTGTTCTTAATATATAGAATATTATCTTACACTTTTGCTGGACACAATATTCCTTGTTTTTGTTTAGACGACAACAAAGAGAACTACTTTTCTAGGTGAAAAATATATTTAATGTATTTAAGTTTTGGAGGTAACTAATTTTAAGAATTTGAGTATTTTAGTTAAATTAAGTTTCATCAACTCTACTATATTTAGAGATACCTGTTGATTAAATTAAATAAACTTGTTCCTTCATATTTCATGATAACATTTTTGTGATGTGCAAATGCTAAAACAGGTCCATAGTATGAGCACTGGGATTAAGATGCTAGTGTTATACATGACACAATTCTATTTGACCTCAGCATCATATGAATACTTGTAAGACTCACCAGAAGGAATCGTTTAAAACAGACCATAAGCAAATCATGTGCATTGTAGGTTTGGACCAAAAACTCCCTTCAAAGAAAAGATTCATAAAAAAAATATCACTTGTGTCACTTCACTTGTCTTCCCGATGATCATTGATTTGCTCGAGCAGGCACCGGTAACATCTCCATATATCCTGCCACATGCTAGTGTAGTCCAAGGGCATCTGCTTGCTCCAGGAGCATAAAGAGTCTCAAACCATTCCATCATATCATGGGAATGAGGTTTATAGTTGTTACTGGTATTTGGCATATCAAATACGACACAGGTAGCTTGCCAGGCTTTGCCGTGTGGGTGGGATATGCTTGTAGTCACCTCTAATCTAGAGCATTCATTGATGAACCACATGGCCAATGGGCTGTGATCAGCTCTTTTGCTGGGTAAAGCTCTGACTAGTGGGGATTCGAATATAGGAAATGGTGACCCTTATGGTGTGGGAGTTCCTCTGGCTTCTTGTGAGGCTCTGCTGGGGTGGTGGGCCAGGGCTAGAACCCGCCTCCCTTACCGGGCACCTCTTGATCAGCTGGGCACAGGGAGAGCTGGTAGCAGCTCTACCCCATGTATGTGAGTCTCTAGATAAGCATACTTGGGCGGGGCTTGAAAAACACTGCTGCAGGGTGGGTCTCTGATGAGCCAGGTTTGTCAGAGATAATAAAATTGAATGGAAAAACAGAAAATGTTCTATTATTACCTAGATACATGATTTTCAAAATTTGATAATTTTTGTTTTTAATTTTTCTTCCTTTTCTTTCTTTTTTTTTGGTATTTGAACCACACCCAGTAGTGATTTGGTCTTACTTAAGGCTCAGTAATCAGGGTTCACTCCTGGAAGGACTCAGGGTAGCATGTAGGGTACTGGGAATTACACCCAGTTTGTTCACATTCAAAACACATGCCCTACCCACAGTATTGTTTCTTTGTCTCTCATAAATTATTTTACACATCTGACTTTCACATTGAAATTTTAGATAAAATTTAGGTTTTAAATTTGAGAGTGTAAACATGAATTCACACATTATTACAATGTCATTAATATGTTTTATCCAATTTTTTAATTTTTTTTTTGTCTTTCATTTCTGGGGCTTCACCCAATGCTACACAGGGCTTACTCCTATCTCTGAACTTAGGGAATACTTCTTTGTTGCTCACAGGATCATATGATCACAGGATTTAAGCCCAGGTCTAGTACATGCTTGCCAGGAGAGCAGCTTACCTGCTTTAATATGGCTCTAATTTCCTAAAATATTTCTGTTACTAGTTCTTATTGATCAACAAAAGTTGGGGCGCGGGGAGAGAAGAAAAGAGCCCTGCCTCTTCTTGTCTCTCCTGGCTTTGCTTTAAGCTACCATTCCTGTAGGTCTATGGGGGTCATATGGGATGCCCGAAATAGAACTGTAGCACTCTACTCACTGTACTCTGACCCCACAACAGTATGTAAGATTTACTATGCATTGTGTTATCACGGAACATTTCACCATGTTATTTGGGGATATTGCTAATATGCAGTTACTACAGATTATCATTGCTAAAAACATATTTAAGTGAGAGTAATAAGTTCACTCTAATATAGCAAAGCCTAGAAAAGCTTACATCTGAATTAAGATTTGTGAATTTCAAATGATTTCTTCTGATATAGCACACCCTACTAGGGTTTATCCAAAGGAAATGCCTAAAACAAAACTTATCTATTAGTGGTGTGCTTGGAATGCGTAGACATAGAGCAAAATAGAGAGACAAGCATAGGAAAAGAGTCTTTTAAAGATTTACTCTGAGTCACTCCCACAGAATACAGCATTCTCATATCCAAGACATAACATCTTACTGAAATAAAAACCATAGTTACAGAGGCTATACACAGTAATTATTAGCATAGTCTAAACTATTCATGCAAATCAGTTATAAAACCCAGGTTGAGAAAAAACAGTATAAATTTGCACATCACACTTGTATCACTTGTATCACTTGTCTCCCTGTTGTTCATGGATTTGCTTGAACGGGCACCAGTAATGTTTACATACATGCTGTCACGTGCTATGTAGCCAAAGGACACCTGTTCACTCCAGGAACACAGAGTCTCAAAACATTTTTTCAGGTCATGGAATGAGGTCTATAAAAGTTACTGATTTTTGGCATATCAAATAAGACACAGGTGTCTTGCCAGGCTCTGCCATGCAGGTGGTATACTCTCAGTAGTAGGCTCTAAGCTCATGCATTTATTGATGAACTGCGCAGTCATGCACAATGGGGAGAATCAGCTTTTCTTTTGGGTGAAGTTCTGGTGGGCAGTGGAGTCCAGATGTTGAAAATGGCGGCCCTCAGGGTGTGGGGGTTCCTCTGGATTCTTGCATGGCACTATTGGGATGGTGGGCCAGGTCTAGAACTCGCCTTCTTTCTAAGACGCCTCATTGTCAGCTGAGCACAGGGAGAGCCAATAGCAACTCTGCCCGTGTGTCTGAGTCTCTGGATCAGCCATAACTGGACTTGAAGTAGTCTTCGCTGTAGGGTGGAACCCTAAAAAGCAGAGTTTGAGATCATCTTTTCTCTTGGGTGGAGCTCTGACAAGCTGTGGAGTCTGGATGTTGAAAATGGCGGCCCTGATGGTGTGGGGGTTCCTCTGGCTTTTTGTGAGGCTCTACTGGAATGGTAGGCCAGAGCTAGAACTCGCCTCCCTCTCAGGTGCCTCATGGTCAGCTGAGCACAGGGAGAGCCAAGAGCAACTTTGCCACGTGTGTCTGAGTTCACGACAGGAGCCGGAAAGGAAGAGGAGGCAGCTGCATCCAAGAGTATCGAGGTGAAGAAAATGGAACTGATTGCAAATTTACACACATACAGGATTATATTTCAAAGTAAATACAGATGCAAGACTGATCATTTAAAAACACATATAAACACTTATTACAACTAAATATACTAAAAATAGCTTTCATATTTATTTCAACAAATATTAGTTGACACTCACTGTGTATTTATATAGACTCATTATTTAAAAAAAAATCTACTGGGGCCGGAGCCATAGCACAACGGTTAGTGCATTTGCCTTGCAAGAAGCAGCCAACTCAAGTTTGATCTTCAGCATCCCATATGGTCCCCTGAGCACTGCCAGGAGTAATTCCTGAGCGAAGAGCCAGTAATAACCTCTGAGCATCACTGGTTATGATCTGAAAAGCAAAGAATTCAAATAAAATAAAATAAATCCACTATTGTCCTTAGAAGATAGAGTGGCATATATACTTGAGAATTTTATTTGCACTCTACTAATGATCATTAAAACAGAAGAGTGAAAAGGTTAACTTTATAAAAAGAGCACTTATAAAAAGAGCATTTATAAAAAGAGCTTGAATTTACTCTTAAAATTTCTTTAATAAACGCCTGGAGGTATCTCTTCTAGCTTATTACGCATTTGTCTTTTCCATGGTATTTGTTATGTTATGATTCAATTTGACAGGCAAAGCTCTTGAGTAAAACATGCTTGCTTTGCATGCCATGATGAAAATATCTCAGAAATGAAAGTTTGACAAATTATGCACAATGTTCTTTTAAATTTATTTTGTATGGCTTTATGTAGATATTACCTTATGACAAATATTTAAAAGTTGTGGAGATATAACAAAGTGTCTGTTTTTATTTTTTTTTATTTTATTATTATTATTATTATTATTATTTTTTGCTTTTTTTGGGTAACACCCGGCGATGCTCAGGGGTTTCTCCTGGCTCTGCACTCAGGAATTACTCCCGGCGGTTCTCAGGGGACCATATGCGATGCCAGGGATCGAACCCAGGCCAGCACAGGCCGGCCGCGTGCAAGACAAACGCCCTACCCGCTGGCTATCGCCTCCAGCCCCTAAAGTGTCTGTTTTTAAATTTGTGACACAAGGCTTGCATAATAGAGTTTTTCATGACCTGATAGAGTCATATCTTTGTAAACTCTTACAGTTATTCAGATAAAAATGAAGAATTTTGACAATTTTTCAAAAGCATTTATTAATTTTTTTATTAGTAAGTTATTTTCTCTGTAGCTTTCTTATTTGGAAGTTTGGTATCTACATAGTTGATAAGTTTGCGTTCACTTCCTCTATGCAGTTTCAATGCTCTATAACTTGTAAAAAATGTGAATATATGAAGAACACTCAAATCCATATATATTACTTCATTTATTACATGGTTATGATAATTGTTTTCAAGTCAAAATTTGAGAAGTTATGCGTGTTCCTTCTCACTGAGGGGCTACTAAATGCCTCCAGGCTGGACACAGCACTTGGTCTCTTACTTCACATTCATTTCACTCCTCTTTAGAACTCAAGTACTTTTCACTTAAACTGGCTAAAAAGCCAATAATTTCCCTTTACTGATTTTATATAGCACATTCAATTGCTTTTAAAAATCATAGCCTTTACTAAAAAGCGATGTCTTTTCATGATAAAACATCACACTTTACTGAATCCATTGTACTAAATATGGTTATGCTTTTTAGATTGCTGCCTGTCAGGTGAAAAGATTTTGGCTTATACGTCTTTCACAGAGAATACTGAAAACTCTCTTAGCTCCTCGCTTTTAGCTCTATTTCTGATTTCCTGTTTAAACTAATGATATATCTGGTTGTTGTTATCCCTTACAATGAATGAAGTCACTAGAATATTGGTATTTGAAAGACAATTAATGTTTTGTTGTCATTTTTGCTTTGTTTTTGTTTTTTAATCTTGGACATGACACTTCACAGTTTCAGAAAAATATATCTCAGCAACCTCAATAACACAAATAACACAAAATTACCTCAGGTTTAATCATCACACAAATATACTCTAAAAGCGCAATCTTATAATTGTAGGAATCATATGCACATATGACAAAAAGGAAAATAAAGAGGTAAGAAAATCATGAAGGAAGCGTATACCCAGCAAATCATCAATGGTTTCTCCAACAGAAATTAGGATTAAATTTGCACAAATGGAATATGTTATAAAAGTAAATTCATTCCCTCACACTTAAAGAACACTTTGATCTGTAACTAAGCTATGAAAAGGAAAATTAAAAATAATAACTAATTGCCTTCATATAAGTCTTCACTGTTACTTGCAAAAAAAATAAAACTTCCCTAAAACTCATAAAATACTTAAGACAATTTCCATAATACACATAGCATGACAATTCATGATACAATCATTTGTGCAATTTCATGATAATAAATTTTAACTAAGATAAGTTCTAACAAAACACTTTAGGTTATTTTCTGAAGATTTTCTGAATAAAGGAACATACCACATGTTCCTGAATACTCGATTATTCCATTAAGGCAAATGCCCTACCTGCTGGGCTATCACTCCGGCCCCATCTGTCCTTTATTTATACACTTTTCTAAAATTGTTTTGAAAACTAGTTATTATTATTTTGAGATGTTTGAGGTATTCAGACTTGGTATTCTTGGTATTCTTTTCCTTCCTCCTCCCTCCTCCCCCTCCCTCCTCCTCCCTCCCTCCTCTCCCTCCTCCTCTCCCTCCTTCCTTCCTTCCTTCCTTCCTTCCTTCCTTCCTTCCTTCCTTCCTTCCTTCCTTCCTTCCTTCCTTCCTTCCTTCCTTCCTTCCTTTCCTCCCTTATCCCCCTGCTTCCCCTTTCCCCATGCACTTCACTCTTCCCTTCCCTTCCTCATTCCCTCTTCCCTTTCTACTTCCTCCTTCCCTTTCCCTCACCCCTTCCCTTCCTATATCTTCCCTTCTCTTTCTCCTCCCTCCCCTCCCACTTCCCTTCTCTTTCCTTCTCTTTTTCCTTCCACTCCCAAGGGGACCAAATCCAGTTCTCATGCACATAAAGCATGCACTTTTCCACTGAATCACATATCTGACTAGAAAGATAAATTTACTCCTTTCAGAGAAGGGATTATTTGCGGGTATAGGAGGGAGGGCATACTTAAGCTTTTGTGTGTACTGTAAAGACTATTTGTTAAAATGCTTAGGCCAAATAGTAAGCAAACATAAAACACTTGCCTTTCACAGAGCAGATTTACATTGAATTCCTAAAAAAATGCAAGTTCCTCTCAGCCCAACAAGTGTGTTCTCTCATATTAGAACATTAAATGTTATTAAACAGAATACAATTTATTCTCAAGCATCATAATTTTAAAGTTGATGCTTAGAACATTAATGAACACTCTTTTCACCTCTTCATCATTCTTATAACTTTAGTGTTATTTTAACAATATATTGTTTATTTTGATAACAAGAAAATGGAAATTTTTAAGAAAAGTCAAATGATTATGACATATAATTACTAACTTTCTTCTCTAAGTTTCAAGGGTATTCCATGGAACAGTATTAGCAATTTTTTGAAGACCTACAATGTACTAATTCCAGCAATAAAGACTGTGTTGTATAAATAAAATCCCAAAAAATGATAAATATTTATATAAATTAACCACAAAATTAAAAAAGATATTTACTTAGTTATAAACTGTATTTTTTAGAAAAAATTTAGGAAGCATTTATCAACCAACAGCAGACAAATTAAAGGGCCTTAATTTATAAAATAATCCTTGACATGTCATAAAATGACAAAGTACTGAATTGTGTATAGAAATTACAAACACTTGTGCTGACGCAATAGCACAGCAAAAAGGGCATTTGCTTACGAGTAGCTAACCTGGGTTCAATGCCTAGCATCCCATATGGTCCCCCAGGCACCAGTTGGAATAATTCCTGAGTGCAGAGCCAGGAATAATTCTTGATCATTGCTGGGTGTGACTCAAAAAGCAAAAAGCAAAAGAAAAAAATGAGAAAATAAAAACACATAAGAAATGTATTAAGCATATCAAATTATTTTTTTAAAAAGACATTTTCTCCATATTGCAAACCAATGCTTTTTACTAGTCTGTTCCAATTTCAAATATAACATAAATTAAAAGATCCCCAGAGTATAGAGTACAGGGCACAGAAGGAAGGAAAGAGTAGAGTGGAGGGGGGAAAAGGCAGATGATAAACAAGAAGGTCAGGGGATTAAGGTTTAAAGGTGATGTTAAGGAATGGTAGAGCCAAATACCCAAATGACAGAGTCAACAACAGCGTAATCAAGAGACTCAAAGTTTAACAACTGAACTTAGTGTAAATCATGCCTGTCAAGAGGGACGGCTGAAGGTGGAGGGGGAATGGGAGGGAATCTGGAAACATTGGTGGAGGGAAGATGAAATTGGAGGTGGGATCAGTACTGCAATATAATGTGCCTGAGACCCAACTATGAATAACTTTGTAAAGCATGGTGACTTAAAAAAAAGATATAAACTGTGTTTGAAAATCATAATGGGCAGTAGAAACTAGTGTAAAGTCCATAGTAATTTTTTAGATTTATTTTTAATGAGACAAAATTTTAAATGAACATTATTTGATTAGATAAAATAGACATTATACACCTTGCATAAATTACATGTCAATTGCATGTCAATTAAAATTTTAATATAGGGAAATGTAGATAATTGTTTTCTTAAATAAGATAATTTTCAAATACATTAATTGAAGAAAATGAGAGTTACTGCAGGAAAATTACAAGAAAACATAATATCAAAATTGTACTTCTAATTTTTAATTGAAGGAAAGTAATTTAATATAACCAAATAAAAATATTCACATTACTAATATGGCATTTCAAATGAAAGTATGAAAGTTAGATGTAAATTAATGCAAATAAATGCGTTTTAGTGTGTGAAGTTTTGAAATAAATATATGTAAAGCTCCCACCCTTAAAAATAGTTTTTCAAGAATTAAAGTAATATTCTTAACATTTTTGTTAAAGAGAAATAAAATAAAACAAGCGGAATTCTGCAATATTCTGACCAGAATGTTCTATACCACAGATGCACAGATATTTGTAATCATACCATAAATATGTAGGTAAATAGGAAGGGTCAGATTGGTAACATGTTCTATTCTAATATCTTTGGGGGAAAATGGAAAATACCTTAAGCTTATTTTGGAAATTAAACTCTTTAATATATGGTCTTAGGAAATAAACACTGAAGTGCTAAGGATCAAGAATCAAAAGTATCAGGTATATTGACTTCAAATATTCTTTAAACTTATGTTTCTCAAATGTAAACAATAGTTATGACCTGTATTAGCAGTGTGGTTAACATGCATGTCTAACATGCACTCAATTGAATTCAATTTCTCTACCACCTGGCCCCAAGATCCTCACTGGGGTAGCCCTGGAGACCCCTGCCTGGTATCTCTCACACCACTTTGAGCAAACAGATTTAGCATTGAATCACCAATCCAATCAGCCAAGAGTTGCCAGAATGCCCCTTCTACATATATACCCTAAACACTAATTAGGAGGTCCCAAGTCATACAATGTAAAACATAGACACAAAGATCTTCAAAGCTGTATTTTATCAGCATTTAACATATGTTGTTATTAGTCTATCTGTACATTACCTTTGTCAGAAAGTCATTATTATATAAGTTTAAAAGTGCTCATAGCAGATTTGGTCATAGTATACCAAATAGAAGTGGATTGTGATACCCAACACCAGCCAGAAACAACTTATCATCTAATTACAGGTGAAAATAGCCTGTGTCAATGGAATAATAAACTAATATAATAACAATTCCTATGTTGTCGGAGAGCCGCTGGGGTCCCCAACAGTATCAGGACAGAAGTTCTCTTCTACCTCCGAGGCCACCAGGGAACGGATGAAAACTCGCTAATCTGGTGCAGTTCAAAAGGCTTTTAATAGTACAAAAGCTCTACCACCTCAATCCAATATAATGAAAGACCTCTAGCTCTGGTCAGAACTTAGTCTATACATGAGGGCTCAAATCTCCCACCAAAGAGGATCCTATCAGAAAGGATTCCCACTAAAGACAGAGGATCTCACCAGAGAGAGTCCTACCAAAGAGAGACCTATCCAAAAAGAGTCAAGTGTCTCAAGTCAGTCCCCTTATATACACAAAAATAATCCTAACTTCAGGAGGGACCTGTCAACAAAGATCAGCTCAACAGCTTCTAGATAGTAGAAGAGTGTAGAAGGGTGGTGCCACACCCTACTACAGGTCTAAACAAAGGATTATGCCAAATACTAATCCCTTCTTCTGAGATTATCTGTTATGTAAAACATGGGAGAGAAAGGGGGCTGGTATTAGGTAATACATCTTAATTGTATGGGCTGCATGTAATCTAGATGGTAAGCACAAGGTCCTTCTTATTTATTATCTGCACCAGGGTGATTCTGAGTATCTTGTTCTCCATATACTGGAAGGGTCACACTCGCCTGCTTGAAGGAAAGCTAGTATGATTCTCCCATATAATCTTAAATGATAGTCTCATAGTCTCAATTTAGCCAGGGTGGCAGTCTCTTGATAAATTCTAACTGGTCAACCCTGGGTCCAATGGGTATAAGGAGGAGCTGTGCCCAATCTAGATAACATAGAAGTCTTAGTAGATGTATAATAGTAAGACAGAGGTTATTCAGTAACAGTGATTTCTGTAACTGCCATACCCACCATCAGTATTTACACAGAAGAGAGATCTCATTAGTATGAACCCTGGCTTAAGAACATGTAAATAGGTTAAGCTGTGAGTGGATAAAACAGCAAAGCTTCCAAGCTGGCTTGGCCTGTCACCCAACACTATGCATCATATTTTTACATTATTATCTTTATTAGAAATATCTAGACAGCATACCTGCAAATGTTCAAGAAAATGACACCTACTTCTAATGTTCTGACTACATGCATGTTAATTGACCTCGTATTCTCCACAGTTCACGCTACACACATTTTTGTAAGGCTTAATTGCACGCTTTCTTATCCAAAATGTTTCCTTATGGTTGACTTCACCTGTATTTATTAGGCTTTTCTTAAAACAGGTAAAGGAAGGACCTTAGAATGTTCATTACATTCTCTTTCCTCAAATCACATTAAATCTTATAACCTGAAGAGACATATATTTGACAACATTTTCAATGTACATAGCTCTAGTTAAGCTTTAGATTAATTTTTGTATACCCAAAGGCTAAAATAAAAGAAAATAATTAAACTCAAGTCTTCTATAGAGGCAATGTCATAAAAATGTACATCACATCTTTCAAGTCACTGGTTTAGTTATGATTAATTTCTAAAATTAATTATTTGATCTTGTGAATATTTTTAAAAGAATACTCTTCTAGGAATATTGTGCAGGGATTTTTCTAAATATTAAATTATCTTGCCTTATTTAGCTACATGCTATTTTAATTTTAACCTCTAAACTTTTATCAAGTCTCTATTTCTGGTGTGTAAGTCATTGTACTGTAGCACAAAGATTTTCATTGAAGCAGTACACTACAATGTGCACATTGATAAGCACTGCTGTGATCATACTAATACTTCTACAAGTTGTTTTCTAAAAATCAAGCTAATTTTAGTCCTGCTATGTCTACTTTTCTTTTTTGTTATCAGCTTTCAGAGTCATGATTTGGGTGGAAGAGAGTACTCAATGGACTCAGCAAGGCTTTATGGTCAGGGAGATCTCTGTTCCCCATCACTATCTGATTTCTCAGGATTGTTAGGATTGATCTTCCAGAGCAGAGCACAGGTGTGAATATAATGATTAGTCTGGAGTCTTTAGGTAATCATTTTTTACCAGGATAATCAATTTATGTTACATATGCATTTCATTATTAAATTATTAAGTAGATTTTGAACATAAGATAAATCTTTAGTAAGTTATTCCCCATATATATATATATATATATAACCTCTCTTTGAAAATAATCTACATATATGAAAATATCACTCATTTGGATGCAGAGAGAAATAAACCTTGAGCATTACTATGAACAAGATAGTGTATTTTAAAGCTATCGATTCAGTAGATTCAGGAAGAAAGTGATATTAACTTATAAACAGCCAAATGGATAATAAATATGTCAAGAAAAATAAATTGAGTGCAGTTAAAACTATTTAGGAGACAGCACCTTGGCTTTATAGTAGTAAAAACTGCTTTCTGAACTATAGATAGGATACTTTAAAATAAAAAATATATGAGATCAGTATATTGAGAAAAATCAAAAGTTTCAGATTTTTTAATTATTACTTTAAGTAAATGAGAACAAATCATGTAACAGATTTCATTAATTCATATTGTTTTTTAAAAAAGTAAATGGGTCAAACTTTTTGAATAAAATGACACAAAGAGATATATAAAAGACACTGGCTGATCATAAATGTTCCAAATGCTTTATAAATGCATAGTGTGTATATAAAATATATGTATATATTTACATATGTGTGTATATATACACACAGTGATCAAGTCCACAACCTCACAAAAACAGTGTAAATATAAATGTTCTTTGTTGAGCTACACCCCAAGTCAATGCTTTACAGAGTTTATGCATTTTGTCTATGCACTATTAAATAATATCTGCAATGTTTTAATTTCACCATAACTTTAAGATCATCTTAGATAAATACACTCTATCATTAATTTCTCTTTATAATGATGTAACCAAAGAGTTCTCTCAACACACGCTGTTAAACTTTAGAGAGTTGCCTGCAAAGATTCTTCTAACCTTCTTATTCAACAGGTCATTGTGAGTTCCTAATCTTAACAAGAACACACAATAAACACTCAGTAGTAACTCATGGTGAAATCTAGAAGATGAACTTGACCTTTGTTCTTCATTAATGAACAGAGTGTTTGAATTTAATTACCTTTACTGACCCACAATAGCAGTAAAGTTTTGCCAATGACTTTCATATATAATTATTACTATAACTTAATTGTTCTGCCATCCCACCATTCTTCAATTTATATATTCAGAAAGAGAAAATGTTATAATATCAGTTTACTGCTCTGAATTTTTCGAAGTGTTTTATTGTTTCTTTCTCCTCATTTTAGATAAAACCTCAGCTATGTTTTCTTTGTTTTGGAAGGTCACAGAGTAACAAGTTCAGGACATACTTATGGCGCTGTTTTCAGGAATCACTCCTGACAGCTCTGAGGACCATCTGTGATGGCTGGGATTGGACTCAGAACAGTCACATTGAAAGCAAACACTGTTCACTGAACTATATCTCTGGTGCCCGAAACCTCAACTTCTAAGTTACAGATTTTATATGCTCAGTTTGCCAAACTTGCCTTCACAAAATAATATAGTATTTTGCCTCAATGAAATAGAAGAAATCTATGCTCAGAGACACAATACCTAAAGTCTGAGATCAACACTGTGGGTGAGGATTCCTTTCTGGTCTCAAACATCTGGTATCTTGCATTTTAGAAGTGGTGAATGAGTTTCTCTTACGCCTATTCTATAAGGATACTACTAATCAAAATTGTGAAGGTTAACAATCTTCATTTATTTATTTATTTATTTATTTGTTTATTTATTTATTTATTTATTTTTTTTGGTTTTTGGGTCACACCCGGCAACGCTCAGGGGTTACGCCTGGCTCTTTGCTCAAGAATTACTCCTGGCGGTGCTCATGGGACCATATAGGATACCACGGATCGAACCTGGGACAGCTGCTGCAAGGCAGACACCATACCCACTGGGCTATTGCTCCGGCCTCCGATCAACACTCTTTAAAGTCAGTCACCTAATTCTATAGTTTTTACATTGTATGTTCCACATATGGATTTCAGGAAGAGACTTAAAACTTATTTTGTGATCCCCTAACATCACAACGGAATACCCCAGTGACTTCCCCTGACACAAATTCTTCATAACCTTCTACCACATGTGACCTTCCCTGTTTAATGTCAGGGGCATTTCAGTTCTGCAGGAAGCTCTCCTATCACAATTCCAATTAATTTAGGTTAAGTGATCCAATTGCTTTCATCATCTATGGAAACCTTTGTGCTGTAATATCAGTTCGGTAAGGAGAGTACATGTGAATGCTCAAAACACATCAGAAAGCCAGACCATAAATACTAAAGATTTTTGTGTTGAGTGTTTGAGTGTCTTTTTTTTGTTTGTTTTACCATTACCACTTTCATTATTTGACCACATGTTATCAGAGTACATTTTATTTGCTTCCATTTTTATCTTGCCTATAAGTATTTTACTGGTCTATGTGCCATATTTGATGAGTAACTTTCCTATTTTATATCATTTAATTTTGAGAGAATTATTAACAATTGTCATTTCAAAACTCGGTGGGCTTAACTTACATGATGCAAACAAAATTGTATGTGGACAGGGTGGAAGAGAAGAGAAGCAGACTGAAAAATGCCATCCTTAGGCAGTGTTCATTTGGTATTATTGGTGTTAAGAATACCAACAACTTCAAAAGAAGCATCTTTTACATATAATTCTGCTACAATTTGGAAGTAATTTAATGAGAGGAAGGGACAGAAAGCCTGTAGTTAGGAAATTATTCCTCAATGGATTTCCAGTGTGTGCTTTGCTAGAATAATGATTGGTAAGTAAGTAAAGTTCTACCAGCACGATTCTACGTTTCCACTCTGATAATTATGAAGCTGCATTAGATGTAGTATAAATTATCTATGATAAAAATTCTCCAAAGAATATAGTAAAATTGAAAAGGTTATTTAAGTATAAATATTCTATTATGACAAAGTGCAGTCCAGAGTACAGTTAATTTGAATTGTTTTTTAGCTAACTCCTTGAGAATGTTTTGCAGTTTAATTTCCCTAGTGACATATTGGTGTTAAATGTGTATGAATGTATTCAGAGGTGTATATGTATATATGTGTGTGTTTGTTGTGTGTGTGTGTGTGTGTGGTGTGATTATATAATGATAATATAACACTGTATCACTGTCTTCCCGTAGATCATCGATTTGCTCGAGTGGGCACCAGTAACAACTCAATAGGTCCTGTCATATGCAAGATAGCCCAAGGGCATCTGCCTACTCCAGGAACATAAAGAGCCTCAAACCATTGTGTAATGATAGTATATACAAATATATAGGAAGGAAAGAAGGAAGGAAGGAAGGAAGGAAGGAAGGAAGCAAGGAAGGAAGGAAAAGGAAGGAAGGAAGGAAGGAAGGAAGGAAGGAAGGAAGGAAGGAAGGAAGGAAGGAAGGAAGGAAGGAAGGAAGGAGGGAAGGAAGGAAGGAAGGAAGGAAGGAAGGAAGGAAGGAAGGAAGGAAGGAAGGAAAGAAATTAAGAAGGAAGGAAGGGAAGGAAGGAAGGAAGTTAGGAAGGAAAGAAGAAAGGAAGGAAGGTTAGGAAGGAAGGAAGGATGTTAGGAAAGAAGAAGGGAGGAAGGAAGGAAGGAAGGAAAGGAGGAAGGAAGGAAGGAAAAGGAAAGAAAGTAAGGAATGAAAGGAGGGAAGAAAGGAGGGAAGGAACTCTATAACACGACTTCAAAATTTACAATTTCATATTCAGGTTTGTTTTCTTATCATTTTACCATACCTATACTTTAGGGACTTAAAGTATAAATTGTTACTACATATACATGTCAAATACAGATTAGTACATATCAAAATAAAATAAATCAATAAAAGCAACTGTATTTCATTTGTTGGTGTGAACCAAAAAAAGCAAAAAATTAAAAAAATAGAAACTATGTTTTAAGTATTATTAAGCAATTTTTATATAAAAATATTTTAAAGTAAAAATAAGATTAAGATAATACATGAGGATTGCTTTCCAGTTACAGAATCAAGGACCCATATAAATGTGTACATTGTTTTATTTTTCCATTTTCAAAAACAAATTATACTGAGATGATTATATTTATACACTGTGTAAGAATGGGAAGATATTTTTTATGTCTGTTCCCAAAATTTACAGTGGTAATGAATATTGATTATATCCATTGGCATCTTTTATTCCTTGTATTAATATGTTGAAAAAAATACCTTAAATATTTTTGTAAAGAAATGCAATACTTTTTAAAAATTTAAATTTATTAAATTACATTTAAAATTTTTATTGAATAATATCTAAAATAAAATAGATTGGTAATTCTAAGAATAAAAGCCTATGCATTCATTGAAATTTAACAGATATTTACTAATGTGACATATATAGATAGATAATTATATTTTCATAAAAAGAAAATAAAAGTGTGATTGTATTATCTCTAAAATTATGAGCATGATTATAGCTCTTTCCCTCTAGTAATAGTAAAGCATCATTTCCTTCACTGTTAAAGTAAAAGTTTAATTAAGGTTGTGTTTAATTTAAATATCATTTTTTTAAATAAATCTGATTCATTTTAAAGAGCAATTTATGTGCTGGGCAATAAGCCTTAAGCATCAGCTTTTCAGGTGAAGCCCAAAGATAAAGATGACTATATTTAATTTTTAAGAGATGTGACACATAGCATAATAACTGACCTTAAATAAGAAATCTCTGCAGTTATATAAATCTATGACTTTGAAGATATGAAATAAATCCTCCTGGGTAACTAGTGTTCTAAGAGCTATCCTGCTGAGATGGAAAAAGCAAAGCTGACAGGCAATGAGATTAAACAAAATACATAGAGTCCAAATCTTAATGCCTCACATCAAGAGGCGATGTGATTGTGACAGATGCCTCCTTCCGTATAAATAAAAGGGAATTTCTCTTAATATTTTACCATTTCCAAGTGCTGTTTCCTAACTGCATTTTCATTGTATACAGTATATTATATTGACATTTCTGAAATTCATCAAGGAAAATACAAATTCCTGACATTGATTTTGCTCCGTTAATAACAATAAAATTACCATTATTTTGTTGTGTTTTCCCCAAATTTGTTACCATGTTTGAAGGAGCACACCTGGTTGTGTTGTATCCTAGAGTGCACACCCCTTTACACAATGGGAATCTCAGTACCAGTGTGTTTAGGATCAAGTTCAATGCTGTGGGGTCAACTTTGGGGGACACATACAGACCTTGCACTGCAGGACCGGCATTCTACCACTAAACCACATACCTGTGGCCTAGTACTCGCTATTTTGAGGCTTCATGCTGTCGTATTTTACAGGACATATGTTGTTTTTTTTTATTTAAAGAAACAATGTTTTCTTGTAAACTTTCCAGCACCCCCCTCCACCAGTGCCCCATTCCACCACCCCCTCCCCTCCCCCCCGCCTGCTAGGTACCCCTTTCCTCTCTTCTCTCTCTATCTCTCCTCTCTCTGCATCTCTCCCTCCCCCATAAAACCAGAGAGTCCCCACCCCCCCCCCCCAAAAACAACAAACCCCCCCTACCTGTTTATCTCCCTATACCCGCTCAACACCTGATGTAAATCCCCGCTAGCACGAAAATAAACCCCCGACATATAGTTGTTTACGGCTGGCCAAGGTGGCCTTGCACATGGCTGACCCGGCTTAATTCCCTGGTACCCCAACATGGGTCCCCCAGAACAGACTAAGGATGATTCCTAAGTATTGAGCCATAAGTAACACCAAAGCACTTCTAGACATGGCCTCAAGACTATAGAGATAGACATTTTCTTATAGACAGATGTATATATACTAAAGACTGAAGTAAATGTTGTATGTTTTTACAAAGCAGCAACAACATACAACAGCCTCTTTTCTTGCCACCATGAATTCAGTATATGCTGCCCCCTGCATAAGTCAAAAGTGATTTTAGAAGTTGTGTTGCCTGGAGATACCTGGAGCAACCAGAATTTCTGTTCACACCTCAGCATGCATGCTTCCGCCAGATGCAAGCGGTAAAACCCTTGCAAAGCCACCAAAACTGAAAGAAGAATGAGCAGCACAGTAGGCGTGTGGCCCAAAGTGAAGGTCTACATAAGGACCACAACTGAAATATGTTATTCAGTCTAATAATGTGGTTCCGTCAGAAATAAAGCAGTCATGTCACTTATATGGGACCCTCGGTTCAAAACCCTGAGACTGCACCCCACCCAAAGAGAAAAAGCAAAATACAATAAAAATAAATCTGCATTATTTAGAGTACAGTGCTGTGCAGCTGGGATATGTGGGGCAACCAGACCAAATATATAGGTAGCCAAACCATGTATTTTGCAAACCTGCATCAGGAAGAGATATATCCCTTCCTTCTATTTATATCCTTCTGATATAAACAGAAGGATGGGATGGAGGAAAAGGAAGGAAGGAACCCCTGTGAAGCTGGAGAGATACTATGGAGCTTAAATGGTTTGCCTCTTATGCAGCAGAACCTGGTTTGTGTCCCAGAATTGCTTGTGGCACCCTGAACACCACTAGACCTAAACCTTAGGAACAGAGCTGGAAGAATGACCTAAGCAACACCAGGAAGAACCCACCCCCCAAAATTCAAAAAAAAAAACCTCAAAAAAAATTTGCATCCTCCTATACATAAGCATTAAAATCTTTCAAATGTAGACCTATGCAGGGATCCATAAAATATATAAATAAATCTTATGCAGTTGTATTAGGGTTCTCAGAGATAATGGCTTTTCTTTCTTCCTCTTCCCTTCCCCTGTGCTTCTTCCTCTTCCTTTCCCCAGATCTCCCCTGTGCTCTTCACACTTCCTCCCTGTTCCACTTTCTTTCCCTGCTGAGTATATAATACCAGAGATCAAATCTAGGTAAAATACATAAGTAAATTCAGTTAAGTTGTTTTGGGGTTCTGAAGAAAATCTTTCTTGCTTTCTTCTGTCTCTTTCTACCTTTCTTTATTTTTTCTCTCTCTTTCCTCTTTTTTCGAGAGAGCAAACTAGGATTTCAGCCAATTGACACACATGCTTAATTATTGAAGAACCACATAACAATAAGAATCAATGGTGTTTTTTTATCATGTCCTATTTTTTGTATTATAAAATGTTATTGATTTACCAATGATAACAATGATATAGAGAGTGTTTTAACCTAGGTTTACATCTTTTTATATACATATAAGCTTCAATAACACAATCAAACTTCTTGAATCATTTGTTGGCCCATTTCTAAATATTTTCATTGTCTCCATCTTCTCCATCTCTTAGTCACTAAATTTTTCAGAATCTGAGAGTTATTGGTTCACTTACTTTGGTTTTATAAACAGCTCATACAATAAAAACTATAAAAACCTTGTTTAGGAAAACCACCTTAAGTACTTACAAAAGACGATGTTTTATCTGTTTTAATTTTGAAGCTGTGTTTTGTTGAAATTGCTATTACAATGTCTTTGTGCAGTTATCCATGGATAAGGCATTCATGCTACTTTATGTCTTAGCTACTATGAATAAAGTTGCTATGAACTTAGATATATATAGATCTTTTCAAATTACCGCACTTATAATCTTTGGATAAAAAATCTCCTAATGCTATTTCTTTATCATATTTTATTTCTAATTTTGATTTTTATATTGATTCTTATATTCTTTGGACTCATTGGATTAATTTATCTAGTGTATGACTCATGCATAATTATACTCAACCATCATATATTTGAATTTGATATTACTCATGCATTAAAATTAGTGTTCAACAATGTATCTTCAAGTGTACTTTATATGATGACTGAGAAGATCTATGGAAGCTAAAATCTTATTTCTATGACGATGACAAATCAATCTTAAGAGATATAGAAAACTCTGGGCTGTTCGCCATGACACAGAGACTCAGACACATGGGGGAGAGCTGCCATCCGGCTCTCCCCTAACTCAGCTGATCCTGAGGCACCCAGGAGGGAGGATGGGTTCTGTCCTAGCCTCCACCCAGTAGAGCATCAGAAGCAGTCAGGGGAAACTTGTCAGCATAATCACAGCTATTTTCAGCTTCTGGACTCCACAGTTCATCAGAGCCCCACCAAGAGAGAGGCCGACTTCAAGCCTGGCTCACCAGAGTCCCATACAACAGAGCGGCAGATTTCAAGCCCAGGTAGACACTTCTTGGCAGTGAAAGTCACCAGGCTTTTGTGGAGATAGAGCTGGAGTCCCCCTTCCCTGCCTCTGTCCTGTCCAGGAGACCTGGTGAATCCACCCATGAACTGCCTCCGGGATGTCCAGCATGATGCAAAGACACAGGCACACAGGGGCAGAGCTGCCATCTGGCTCTCCCCAAGGTGAGCAGCCA
Source organism: Cryptotis parvus (assembly GCA_021461705.1). Lineage (NCBI taxonomy): Eukaryota > Metazoa > Chordata > Mammalia > Eulipotyphla > Soricidae > Cryptotis > Cryptotis parvus. The sequence goes on from JAJIBD010011183.1 coordinate 70,309, forward strand.
CAAGTGGCCACGTGGCACATCAAACAAGTGGAAACCAACCATGTTCTAGAAACTCAGTAAATAAAATAACAGAATTTGGCCAGATTTTCCCATAAACAACGATAGGGAAGAAAATGGATCCATCAATAACATTGCCAAAATAATTAGTGCCAGCTGAGGGAGTTGGCATGGGGATTGGGGTGGGTGGGAAATAAGGGTATTTGGCGGTGGGAACACACTGGTGGTGGGGGTGGTGTTGAAGTATGAATGTTTCAATCAACAGTATTATAAAAACCTTTTTACTTTGTAAATCACGGTGTTTCAATAAAAAAGGAAAAAATAGTGAATGGACATGGAGAGTATTGTGTGAGCGAAATTAGCCAGATGGAAAAGGACAGATATAGAATGACTGCATTTATTTGTGGGATATTAAAAAAATAGCATGATACCCAAATCCAAGGCCAGATAAAACATGGATCATGAGGACTTCTCAATGGGTAGAACCTACTGCAAAGGTGGGGGAGTCAGAGGTTAAGTAATACATAGAAAGGGACAGTGTACTAATAATATGGCAAAAATACCAGTGTAGAACTAAGCATTGAAAGTAGGCAAAAAGGATATACATGATAACCTATAAATGTGTGTATTGCAAGCCACAATGTATAAGAGAAGGGAGGGAGAGAGAGACAGAGAGGGGGAGAGAGAGAGAGAGAAGAGAGAGAGAGAGGCAAGTGAAAATAGCCTGCTGTAGATGCAGGCTGGGGAGGGGGAACTCAGGCGGCATTGGTGGTGGGAAATGGGCACTGGTGGAGGGATGGGTGCTGGAACACTGATGACTGAAACAAGAATACGAACACTTTTGTAACTGTATATCTCACGGTGGTATAATAAATAATTAAAAATATATAAAAACTAAATACTTAGAATAAATTAAAAAACTAATTCTAACTTTGTTGAGAAATGTTTTATTAATTTGTTGCATTGGCTATTTTAATATTTGCAACGTTTAAAAGATGCAATATTTCAACTTTCTTATACTTCCAAATAAATTATTCATAAAATATTTAAAACAATAATTCATAACATAGAGGACTAAGTGATAAAATAGTATTTATTAGAAGTTTTTTAGATAAAAGATAAGGAATTTGCACTATGACTTATACAAATCTCTTGCAACATTAATTTTAACTCCCTTAGCAAAATTTTAGTGAAGCAAAATAATTTTATTTTTTAGAACTTATTTAAAGAAATGTAAGGGAAGAAGAAAAAAATGAGATATTTGTATCAAGAGAGAACATGGATTTCTTCAGGGTTGAAAAGCTTAGTTATTTTTTAGAACCAACTTTTAGTATTATTGGCAGTTTTATAACTGAGGAACATGCTTCACATCATTATAGGGATTTTTAAAATATATTTAAAATTTTCAAATTTCAACTAGTAAACATACTACTGTCATAATGTTGAAAAATAAGGAATACAAACTTGAAAATTGATGTGAAAAGGAAAAAATAAATCTTATAAAATATATTTTAAATGAATTAAAACTATATCATTAAGCATAAGCATTTGTCTTATATTTAATCAATTCTGATATTAAATAAACCTTGAGATAAGACTCTACCTGAAAATATAGTTTTTTACTCCAGGCAGAATGATTTTGGATGGGGTGCTTGGTCACAGAAACTCTGTCCAGGGCTTACACCTGGCTCTGAGCTCAGGGTTTACTCCGTTGCTCTTTATTAGACAACCATTTTGTGTAACCCAGGGATTAAATCCACATTTAATTAAAAAACTAAAATTTTTAAGTCCAGAATTAATTTAAAAATTAAATCCACACCAGCAATGAGCAAGGTAAGCAACTTACTACTGTGTTAGCACTATGCCTCTAGGGAAACAATTTTAGATATTCTCAAAGGTTATCAGAATCCCAATAGCATTTTTATACAACATTTTATAAAAAATCTTAGAATTTATATGAAATCACAAAGGACTCTATTGGAAAAAAAGAGACAAAAATGAGAGGACAAAATAACAAAATGAGAGGACTCACTTGTTCTGAAATAAAATTATACAAAGATGCGGTAATAAAAACTGTATTATTGGAAAAATTACAAGCATATACCCAGAAAAAATAATAATATGGACAAGAAAAATGTCAAGTGTACAAAAATTCAGTAATCTTTGAACGATGCTGTTTACTCAATATGAAATTTTAGTATATTTAACAGATGCTGCTGAGAAAGCTGTAAGCATTATATGAAACATCTTATCTACTGTATAAGATGCACAAATCAATTCAACGTATGGAAAACCTATATTGAGTGGCCAGAACGATAGTACAGCATATGCAGCATTGCTCTTGCATAGGGCAGACCTGAATTACATCCGTCATCAGCCCATTTTTTTTTTGGAGACCACCAGAATGGACTCTTGAGTGTAGTAGCTTATAACCCACATTTTTTAGAAAATTGTAAACAGTTAAGGAACGACTATAATTTATTCTGACATAGAAAATGACTGGGTCCCCTGGGATGAACCCAGAGCCACAGAAGAGCCTGGCAAGTTACCCATGGTGTATTCAATATGCCAAAAACAGTAACAATAATGGACCTCATTCCCAACAAATGGAGACATTACTGGCAACCACTCAAGAAAATCGATGAACAATTTGGAAGACAAGTGATAAGTGACAAGTGACAAAAGGAACAAATTACTGAAAATGGAAAATAATTCAGAAGTCTTTGCTTTCAAGGAAGATATGCAAGTAACTGACAGATGCATAAATTTGTGCTCAGATCACTAATCACCAGAGATAAGGTATCAAATCATAATGTAACCTTGCACTATCAGGATCCCCAATTTATAAAAAAGAAATTAAAAGGAAAATGTCAGGAAAGGTGTGAATAAATTCAGGTCTTTTTACACTTTGGTGGGAATTTAAACTGTCACAACTGATATTAACATATACTGTAGTTTCTTGGAGATTGAAAATAGTAGTGTAATAAATTATAAATCAAAGACTCTACATCTGGATTACTTTTAAGGAGATTAATCAATAAACTGAAAGAGTTATTTCTATTTTCAGATACAAAATATTTTTGACAAATCCAAGCTCTAAAAGAACCTAAATGTTCATCCATTGATGAGTTGATAGAAAGAAACGTGGCA